>PVKC010032240.1:0-14310 GCA_004027635.1 Crocidura indochinensis | reverse complement strand
TCACTCTTTCCCTTTAAGAAAATCAGGTGTCAGTAAACTTCAAAGATGTTTCCTCAATATTTTGGCACCAAGGATGTTTTCCTCAATAATTCAAAGCCCAGGATGAAAGCAATTCTCAGTTTTCTACCCAAAACTCTAAAGACATCTTTCCTCTTCCCTGATAATTGCTAACTTACTCACTCTCTCTTTCTTACCCAAAACAAATGCAAAATTCCTTTCCATCCTCAGTACCTGGTTCTTTTAATATGCAGAATTTGACTAGCTTCTCCTCCATCCAGAACCTAACTCTATTATTCCTAAAAATGTTACTCTGCATTCCAGAGTTTACTTTATAAGTCTCAACTGAATCAATACATTTGTCCTCTTCTCTTCTCTTCTGACGTGGATCTCCATGCAATTGCATGTGTCATTTTTCTTTCTACATTAATACTCCGTCTTTCAGTCTCCTTGTGTCTCACTCTCTCCTGTGGAAAATCCTGAACCCACGAAGCTATATTACTAGCTACAGACGCTGGTCATCGGTAGCAGTAGGGAACCTTTTATTGCCATTACCCTGGTTGTCTTGGGCCTCAGCGCGCAGGTGCCAGTACCTGTATAGCTGCACTGGTTACTTCACAAAATCATTATAATCATCTCTCTCAGGTGGTTGACTGTGATGTTAAGGCTATTAAACAGGACCTTACTCTTTGAAGAATCCCTGGTTTTTTTTGTTGAAATGGTTCAGCAGAACTGTAGGGGCCTTTATTTTGCTTTTATGAGAGAGGGAGGAGTTTGTGCTGTGTTTCAGGAAGAGTGTTGCTTCTTTAAAATAAATTTGGTCTGGTTAGAGACAGTGTCAAACAATTGGAATTAAGCTTGGAAGAAAGACAAAGAGAGAGAAAGAGCAAAGTGAATCTAAGTATCAAAATTGGGATGCCTCTCCAAGGTTGACCACTCTCCTTCACACTATTTTGAATCCAGTATTGGGTTTTCTATGCCTAATCTCCTTCAGCCCATGGGCATTTAAAAAATTGACAGGTTTTGTCAAAAGTCAAGTGGATAATGCTACCAAAAACATATTCTGTACATTATCAACAACTGACTACCCATTCTCTGGTACAGTTGAATTTTGAGGAACTGGAGCGGAATGCTGCCGCTCCAAAATGGTTGTGGATTAGGTTGCGGTGTTGCCGAAGATGGGATTAGTCCAGGTCCCTAACAGTGGAAGCCCACAATCCCCTTTCTGGTGCCACTTAGGGTAGGCCCCCAGATAGCCTAATACAGGCGCATTGCCGAATTTCTGTCACTTGATATTGCGCTCCTTTTACTTATATAAGAAAGGGGGAATAGTTGGGAACCAGATCCTTTGAAATATAGCTTAGCATAAATACAGACATTTTGCCTCTGACAGACATTTTGTCTTAGTATTGCCCTTAATCTGAACTCAAGAAGTGTACCTGCCAAATGGGCAGGAGATGACACAGACATGCCTGCAAAAATTTGATCATAGAGAAGGTCCCACATGCCTGCCAGGAGCAATTTCTGAGCATGGAGCCAGGAGTAACCCTGAACACTGCCGGGTGTGAACAAAAACCACAAAAAAAGAGAAAGGTTTCTTATATTACTATGGTATGTGCTTGCAGGAGGTATGCTGGCAGAGCATTGTGATTTTTATGAATACATCTAAGATAGTATTGTTCATCTAACCACCCACTATTGTTCACTTCCTATAAAAGACCTGCTTGCCTGAATAAAATTGACTCCTTGATCAGCATCTTTGTCTTGGTATCCCTTTTCTCCCACCCTTTATCCTTTCTGCATCCACCAATTACTGAGAGTCTTAGACCGACTCAATTTAGTATTATGGGACAGAATGTAAAATTTGGGAATTTAGAATTTTACACTGGAATTTAGAGTTTTAAAAAAATTGGAATTTTTAAATAGAATTTAGAATTCTATGTACTTGAAATTTTTGAATAAAATTTAGTATATTAAATATTTTAAATTTAGTATATAATTAAAATTAGAATATTGAATTTTAGTAGAGAATGGAGAATTGGAATAGAATTTAGAAATTAAAATAGAATTTATAATTTTAAAATTTAGAATTTTAATATAAAATTTAGAATTTTCAATTTAGAATTTAGATTTTTCCAATAGAATTTATATTTTTAAAAAACATTTGAGAGTTCTTTAATAGAAGTTAGAATTTGATGTATTTTGAATTTTTGAACAAAATTTAGAATTTGAAATACTTATAATCTAGAATGATTTTAGAATTTGGAATATAGAATTTTATTAAATAATTTAGAATTCAGGATTGAATGATTGAATGTAGATTTTTGAATGAAATTTTAAATCTTAGGTATTTAGAATGTGGGAACATAATTTAAAATTTATTTTTTTTAAATAGAATCTAGAATTTTAAAAAAGATCTTGAAAATTTTAAATAGAATTTAGAATTTTAAGAATTTAAATTTTAGTGTAGAATTTTGAATTTGTGAATTTAGAATTTTACACTGGACTTTAAATTTTAACAAAGTGGGACAGGAGCGATACCATAGAAGTTAGGCATTTGCCTTTCATGAAAAGGATGGTGGTTTGAAACTCGGCATTCCATAGGGTCTCCTGTGCCAGCCAGAGGCAATTTCTGAGCATAGAGCAAGGAGTAACAGCTGAGTTACTCACAACTATGGCTTCGGGTTTGACACAAAAACCAAAAATTTAAAAAAATATTTAGAATTTTTGAATAAAATTTAGAATTTTATGTATTTGGAATTTTTGAATAAAATTTAGCATTCTAATTATTTGAAATTTAGAATACAATTTGGAATTTTAGAATTTAGAATGTGGAATATTAGTAGACAATTTAGAATTCCAGTATTGAATGTAGATTTTAGAATGGAATTTGAATTTTTAAATTTTGATATTTTTGGGGTCAGAATTTAGAATTTGAGAATTTAGAATTTTACAATAGATTTTAGAATTTAAAAATGGTATTTAAAAATTTTAATAGAATTTGCAATTTTATATATTTTGAATTTGTGATTAAATTTAAGAATTTTAAATATTTAGAATTTTATATAGAATTTAGAATATAGAATTTTTTGTCGAGCATTTACATCCTAGGATTGAATGTATATTTATGGAATGGCATTTGGAATTTTAAAAATTGAGAATTTTGAAACAGGATTTAGAATTTGAGAATTTGGAACTTAGAATTTTATAATAGAATTTAGAAATTTAAAAAAAATTGAAATTTTGAATAGAATTTATAATTTTAAGTATTTGATAATTTTGAATGAAATTTAGAAATTTAATATTTTAGAAATTTGAAAATTGTAGAATTTTAGAGGAAAAGTTAGTATTTTAGAATTTAAGATTTTGGATTAAAGAATAGAATTTGAAGTGAGCATAGAGAATAATGGACATTGAGAATTTTAGATTTTTTTTTGTTTGTTTGTTTTTGGGTCACACCCGGCAGCGCTCAGGGGTTACTTCTGGCTACATGCTCAGAAATTGCTCCTGGCAGGCACGGGGACCATATGGGGCACCGGGATTCGAACCGATGACCTTTTGCATGAAAGGCAAACGCCTTAACTCCATGCTATCTCCCGGGCTCTGAGAATTTTAGAATTTTAAAATGTTAGAATGTTGTGGTTCTGGAATAGAAGAATATTCAAAATTTGAAGGGTGTCATTGAGTTTTTCTTTTCAACTACTAAGAGGTATAGCCTATTCTTTCAGTATGGAGTTTTCTCGTTTATGTGTGTTTGTGTGTGATTGTGTGTCTGTTCTCTAATTCTGGATGTCTTCTGTCTTTAAGTTCTATGATCATTCTCCATTTGACTACTTTAAAATCCTTGTTGGAGAGTATAACTTTTTTATTCTTAGTTTCTGGGTCAATAAAGCTGCCATCTTTATTGTCTATGTATGCTCTTGTCCTGTGTTGTTTGTCCATTGACACACTTGTAGTTTTGGTTTTCCTACATGTTCAGTAGTGGTTCATGGGCAAGAAGATATTATATAATGCATGAATGCGAAGGTTTTGAATGACATCAGGTAAAAGAGGGTATAGCCTTGATCACTAGGACCTCCAATGTGGCCAGTGAACATTGAGGAGAATAAGTTCGAACATTAAGAGAATTAAGTTCGTTGGGGTCTTCCATAGCAGTATCTTGTTGGGATCATAATCTCTTTAGAGTTTTAAAAATATAGAATTTTAGAATAGAATTTAGAAATTGGAATTTTAGTAGAGAATTGTTGTGTATGTAAACATTTTTATGGGATTATTATGTTACTAACCCTACCCTGATCAGTGATTGTGCCCTGACATTCTAATCCCACCCTAGGGTGGTACCTGATTCTGCTCCCAACATTGGGTGGTACCTGATTCTGGGGCATAAAAGCAATGGTCTTTGGAAGGCAACAGGTGTTTTTCCTGTCTTATTGTTAGGCCTTATCACTCTGTCCTCTTCACGGAAAAAAGCTGGTTTCTTCGGAAGCCTGACTACCTGCTTGCTTTCTTTCTACTACATTCACCTCAGAAATGCTGACTGAACAGGGTATCAAGCATGTGGTCCCAACTGGAGGAAAAAGGCCTCATCCTCCATCCCTCCATCAGTCAACATCTTCAGGGGCTGACTTGCCACATAATGGTGCCCTGAACGTGGATTTGAACTCTGGACCCAAGAGAACAGCAACAATGGTGAGATTCCTGTTTTTGAGTTTGATTTTGGCTCTTTTCAGATGCAGTCAGCCCAAAATTTTGGGCTACCAAGTGAAGCCATTTTCAAATATGGCTGACACCCCTCCTGGGGGCAGAAGGGCAACTGAAACTTGAGAGGTTGAAGCTTGTGTCACCCCAAACCAGGCCCAGGCCCAGATCCATGACTGAGACTTTGTTACATGAAACACCGTGCCTGCCAGGAGCAATTTCTGTGCACGAAGACAGGAGTAACCCCTGAGCACTGCTGGGTGTGACCCAAAAACCAAAATAACCAACAACAAAAAAGCAAATAAGCAAAAAAAAAAAAAAACAACTCTGCTTCTCCAGAGACTGATAGAAATCCTAGATTGGAAACTGACAAGAAAAAGACTGTATTTAGAATGAACTAATTTACTGAATACGACTTACAGCTTGAATTTGGATTTCGATTTTGAAAATTTTGTACTGAAATTTTAGTTTAAACCACTTTGAACTCTTAATATCCAGACACGCCCTGTGGAAAAAGCTGCAGATAAGCTGCATGTGGCAGCTGCGGCAGTGAAGCCAGCTTCCAAAGTGCTGCCTGGAAAAAATGGCAGTTGCAATCAGCATAGGAAATGTGTTCTGTGGCAGATAAGCAATAAAAAGCTACAGATAAGGCCAAGCGTGACACATGCAGCTCAGCTTGCTCAGCTCTACTCCAGTAAAGCCATGTGGAAACAGTGGCATGGAAGCAACCAAAGTAGTGAGCCTTGGACCCACCTTCCAGATCAGGAGACTGCAAAGGCTCAAGCTAACCCAGCTGAAACCCCATGGAATAAAGCCACATGGAGACAGCAGCATGGAAGAAGACCAACATGGAAAGTAATGGTTTTAGTGAAGGGATTACGTGTGTAGCCACATATTTTACACATAGTTGGTGACAGGTTAAGTTTTAATTAGTTAGTGGTTTGAAACTTTTTAAAAAGGGGAGAAAAACAGCCTAGCCCAACTAAAATCTAATTTCTAACCACCTAGCTTATTATTCATTTATATTAAGGAAGGGGCACCCTGTGTTTTGGTTAGAAGTTTTTCTTTATGTTTTTCTTTATGTTTTTCTGTGATGTGCTTATGCAAACAGTCGCTTTTTATTATTTATTAATTTTTCCTTTAATAATTATAGACAATATTGTGTGTTTACTAAAAACAAATGGGGGAATTGTTGTGTATGTAAACATTTTAATGGGATTATTATGTTACTGACCCTACCCTGATTAGTGCCCTACCTTAGGGTGTGACCTGGCATTCTGACTCCACTGTAGGGTGGTACCTGATCCTTCTCCCACCATTGGGTGGTACATGGTTCTGGGGCATAAAAGCAAGGGTTTGTAGAAGGCGAAAGGCTTTTTTTCTTGCATATTCATAGGCCTTCTGACTTTGGCCTCTTCACGGAATAAAGAGCTGTTTTCTTCGGAAGCCTGACTGCCTGTTGACTTTCTTCCCACCATATTCACCTCAGAAATGCCAGCTGAACAGGTTATCAGACACGTGGTCTGAGCTGGAGTAGAAAGGCCTCATCCTCCATCCCACCATCAGTCAACCTCTTTAGGGGCTGACTTGCAACAGTTCATGATTGACATTCAGTCACACAATGTACCAACATTCATCATCACTTCACCAGTGCATAACTTCTTACATGAATGTCCCAACTTTCCCTCCTGCTCTCCCACCATCCTGCCTTTAAGGTGGTCAGTTTTTTCTGTCTCCTTTTTCTCTTTATCTCTCTCTCTAGAGTTTTTCCCTTTAAGCACTATTGTTTGCAATACTATTAATAGGAGGATATCATGCATGACACTTTACCTCCTTTCAATACTCTGTTACTCTCTAGAATCATAATTTTCAAAATTATCTCCATAGTGGTCTTTTCTCTGCCCTAATTGCATTCCCTCCCTCTTTGTGGCAAGCATTCTTACTGTGGACCATTCTTGTGTCTATTATCTTTGTGTACTATGAAAATTGAAAGCCAAAGAGAAATATGTTTAGGAACATGAAAAAGAGGGGATGACAAGGATCCTGAAGTACCGTTCCAGTCAAAATTAATCTTCACAGAAGAGATCAATTAGCTCATTTGTGGGTGATATTATCGAGAATTGTATGCCAACATATATGCTTTGGAAGAAACATGAGCTAAAATAGCAAGCCAGAAACACATCCAGATGTACCATGAGGTTTTATTATGTACCATTTATTTGCGACCACCAAGAGTGGGGATGATCGAACAGATAAGAATCACATCTCTGACTGAGGCCATAATACAGGCTATAGTATGTTTCTTTCTAACTCACTTTCTGTTCACCCAAAAAGTTGTCTACACAACAGAGGCACATCTCAGAATGTCAATGCCTTCGTATTGAATGACTCAACTGAAGAATCTAATTATGTTAATAATTTAATAACTTAATTATTTAAATATTTATAATATATGTATAATATAAATGATTTTATTTATAAGATTATATAACATTATAAATTATTATATATTATGTAATATTATGAATTATAATATATTTTAAGAATTTAATTTAATTATTTAATAATTATTTTAATCTTTCTGTCTGAATCCTTGGCTTAGACTTGTGTGACCTCTGGGACCCAGGACCTGTGTGACCTCATATTTCTTGGACCAGTGTGACCTCAGAACACATAGAGTATATGACATCAGAGACTCTGGACCTGTGTGACTTCAGAAACCCTGGAATTTTGTGACCTTAGGACTATGGGCATGTGCTTAAAATGGCTTCTCAAATGCCTTGTACCTATTTAAACTCTGGAAACCTGAATACCTGTGATCTCAATAACCCCAGGACCTCAGGTTCTCCTGATTCTGGTCCTATATGACTTCAGGGATTCAGCCTGATGTGACCTAAGTGACCTTGTATCTGTACAACATCAGGGGCCCAGACCTGTGAAACACCAGAAACCCAGGGTATATGTGACATCGGGGACCTTCACCTGTGACACCTCAGGGGCATAGATCTGAGTGACCTCAGGTTATCTGGACTTGTGTGTAAATTGACTCAGGGGCCTGTAATTGTGTGACCTCAAGGACCCAGGAACTATATAACATCAGGGATCATGAAAGAGTGTGATAAATGGGCTTTTGTGTAAACTCACTTAAAAGGACCTATCCCTTTGTGACTTCGGGGACACATATTTGTTGGTCCCTATAATTGTTTGATTACAAGGATTCTGAACCTCCTGACCTTAGAAAACTTAGGCCTATAAGAACTGAGGATCATGAAAATGTTGACCTGTTTGACTACAAGGCCATAGACCTGTGTGATTTTAGGGACCCTCATCATATATTACTTCAACGACAGTGGTGTATGTTGACTTCAGGAACCTGAAACTGTATATTTTCAGAATCCCTGGACTTTGGTGATTTTGGGAAACTGGACCTGTGTGCCCTCAGAAAGCTGAGGAAGATATAGCTGGACCTCCTGAAAAGACCATCTCTGATAATATAAAATGCAAAAGATAGTTTAATCAGCTATAGCTGGGCCTACTACCATAAAACAAAATGCCCTGGATGAAACCAAGAGGCAACTTATATAAAGTTAACATAAAGCATATCATTGGTTAATAGAAATAGTTTAACTTTCACAGTATACATTATTAATTTTTGTGTATCATAGTCCTGAATTCCTGCCTCTCCCCTACATCGCTTATCTGGTCTGATACCATTCGGGCTGAAAAACAGAACAATTTTTTAAGACAAGGAGGCCTTAAACACTCTATGATACAAACTCCTATATCATTTCCTCAGTATTTGGCCTGGAAATGTGAGGGGGAAGAGGTGAGCAAACTTTTCAGGATCTGGGTTCCAAGAATTCTCTACTGTTGATCTCAGGGATCCTGTAAAGTGACAAAAGGACAAAATGCGTGACCTCAGAGGTCTTACTGTGTGAACTCAGTAACGCAAGGACTTCTATGTAAACTAAATCCAGAGACTTTATACCAGTTTTTAATCTGACAATAGGAGCCCTAGATCAGTATGATTTCAAAGATGCTGGACCATTCTAAACTCTGGGATGCTGGACTTGTTTGAACTAGGGACTGGTATTTGTGTGAACTCTGTGAACAAGAACTGTATGACCACATGGACTATGAACCTGCATTTCCATAAGGAGCCTAAGCAGTTGTGACTTCAGACTGGATTTATCTGTTAAACTGACTTCTCAGGGGCCCTGGACCTGTGTGACCTCTGGGTCTTGTAGCTGTATGACTTCAGTAATGCCAGACTTGTGTGACCGCAAGACACTGGGCCTAGGTGAAAAAAGGGGACCTGTACTTGTTTGATCTGAGGGATTCTGACCTGTATGACCTCAGTGATCCTATACTTCTATAACTTAAGGAACCTGGACCTGTGCAACTTTATGGACCAAAGGACCTGAAGCTGTGCAATCTTAGGGACATAGACCTGTGTGACCACAGGGACATGGAAATGCATTACATCAGGAGATATGTACCTGTGTGACCACTGGGGACCTGAACTTGTCTGTAAATTAACATTAGGGACCCTGTAATTGTGTGAACTCAGGGACGCTAAAGCAGTGTGATTTAAGAGGTCCTGAAGCGGGGTCAGAAAGATAGCATGAAGGTAGTGTGTTTCCCTTGCATGCAGGATAGTGGTTTGAATCCGAGCATCCCAAAGTCTGCCAGGAGCCAGGAATAGCCCCTGAGCACTGCTAGGTATGGCCCCTCCGAATTCACTGATGCTGGATCTGTGTGCCTTAGGGACTTGGGCCTATATGAATGCTGGGAACTAGAACTTTGTGACCACTAGACTCTGGTCCTATATAAACTGAAAGACACTGAACCTGCTTGACCTTAGTTCCAGGGCCTCTGTGTCAACAGAGATCCTGGACCTGTGTGATCCCAGGGACCCTGAACCTGTGTGACCTCCAGGACTTGGAATAGTTGTCCTCAGAAAGCTTAGTCTTGTCTTACCTCTAGATCCTTTACCTGTGCCAAATCAGAGACCCAGGACCTGTGTGACCTAAGAAACCCTGAATTTGTGTGACTTCGGGGGGCCACATCTTTTCACAGTTCTATTATTTTTATCATCTAAATAGGTTCAGAGATATTCCCAAAATGTGTTAGTACTTAAAACTGTTCATCTACCTAGGAGTCACACTCTGTCTGTGGCCTGGGAATGAACCTAGTTCAGCAAGACAAATGCTTTCATTGTGCACACTGCTGGCATCACCCACATGTGCTCTCTAGGTCCCCCAAATTTTCGCCTCTCTGGGCTTCTCTACCTGCTCTTCTGTGGTGTTCCATCCTCCACCATCTGGTTTACCCTCTCTTCCATATCTATAATTCCTGCGTTACACCTCTTTCCACATTTAGGGTTCACATTACTTCAGCATTGGGCTCCCCAATCTGTATTTGGGGGTTCCTCCCTTAGACCCTTTTCCCTCCATCTTGGGTCCCCATACCTCTACTCTCAGGCACTGTGTCTCCATTCAGGGCCTCTGTTTCTCGCGTCTCAGACACTCCTCCCTTCTTTCAGGGTCCCCACCCCTCCCACCTTCAGATATCTCCTCCCTCTACACACGATCCCACTTTCTCTGTCCTCCCACCCTCCTAATGTCTCCTGGACTTCCACAGCCCGATCCGAAGTTTCACCATTTCTTTGAGATCCCCTACATTAATATTGGTTCAGTCCCCTCAGCTGACACTCACAGTTTGACTCAGAAGACCATTAGGATATTGGTCTTGATGCAGGTATAGATGGAATTCTGGGGAGCTTTCACAAAATAGTTCCCATGTTGTAGCCAAGTTCCTAGGACTGAATCAGAAAGTGTAGCGCATCCCTAGAAATCAGGATTCTACTGGAATTCCCTTTGTGACATGGCACACATGGCTGGGGCTCCTGTGTGCCTTACACCCTGAACCTTAATAGTTCCCCCCATTTGGCATGCACAAGACCCTCTTTGCTGTTTTCCTGAGCACCCAGATCTGGGTTACTGCACCAGCTAAAACTGAGCCCAAGATTCAGACATCGCTACCTAAGCTCCAGCTAGACACATTCACTTGGTATCATATCTGATTTGGACTGGGGGATGTTGGTCTATTCTTCCCGGTAGAGAGAAGCCCCAGCTACATACATGCACGTTAATTGATTTTATGTCTGGATATCAGTCTCAAAATTCAAGTATAATCCACTGATCTGATGGCCTGTCTTTCTTCTAATATCATGCTGTTTCAATGACTACCACCTTATAGTATCCTTTATTTTTGGGGAAAGTGATGTCTCTCATTTTCTTCTTTCTCAAAATCACTGTTGCTATTCATATAATTTTCTCTTTTATTATTTGATTATAGAAAAGCCATAGATTTTTATATTAATTTTGTAGCCTGCCAGTTTACTAGGCAAATCTATTTATAAAAGTCTTTTCGTATATTTTTATGATCTTTTTTTTGTTTGTTTTTGGGTCACACCCGGGAGTGCTCAGGGGTTACTCCTGGCTGCATGCTCAGAAATTGCTCCTGGCAGGCACGGGGGACCATATGGGGCACCAGGATTCGAACCGATGACCTTTTGCATGAAAGGTAAACGCCTTACCTCCATGCTATCTCCCAGGCCCATTTTTATGATCTTCTAAGTTTAGCATAATTTATCCACACATATTGAGGGCTTGAATTCTTTCTTTCCTAATTGGATGCCCTTGATATCCTACTATATTGAATAGAAGTGTAAGAGTAGGCAAATTTGTTTAGTGCAAGATCATAGAAACAAGTTTTCATTGTTTATCCTGTTTGAGTAAAATGTTTGCTCTGTACTTGATGTAAATAACTATGATTATATCAAATAACTTTTCTTCCATTTCAATCTCAATGAGTTCTTTTATGTCATGAATTGGTATTGCAACTTTCCAATCCATTCTCTTCATCTATAATTGGATAATACTTTAAAATTATTTTTTTAATTTTGTATTGTATTAATAGACTTGCTTATGTTACCTGACATAAATCCTTTTGGTTGATGAACTATTTGATGAATTATTAGGATTATGTTTCCTAGTACTTTGTTGAGGATATTTATCAAGGATATATGCCTGAAAATCTCTCTCTTTTTGGGGGTGTACACCTAGTGACACTCAGGTCTTATTCCTGGCTATGCACTCAGAAATCGTTCTTTGCTCAGGGGACCATATGTGATGCTGAGGATTGAACCCAGGTTCATCCTGGATCAGTCACATTCAAGGCAAATGCCCTACCTGAAATTCTTTTTGTTGTGATGTCTGTTTGCTTTTGGTATCTAGATGATGTTAGCTGGATAAAAGCCATTTGGGAGAGTTTCTGTTTCTTCAGTTTCCTGGAAGAGTTTGAAAAGGATTGGCACTAGTTCCTCTTTCAAGGTTGAAAGAATTCAGTAGCATGGACTTCTGTTCGGGGAAAAACTTTTTGTACCATTTAAATTTTGTCTATAATCATATGTATCTTGAGGTATTCTAGATTCTTACTTTATTCAGTTTTGATAGCTCTGGGAGTCCATGAATTTATCAATTTCTTCTATTCTTTTATTTTGTGAAATAATGGTTCTTTGGGTAACCTCTTGTAATTCTTTGAATTTCTATAGTGTCTGTAGTGTCTTTCCTACATTTACTTCTGATTCATCTTATTACAGCTCTCTCTTTTTCAGAGTCCTTCCAGTGCTTTTTTGAACTTGTTTATTTTTCAAATACACAGCTCATCCTGTTATTAAACTTTTGGATTGTTTTTGAGTTTCCAGTTAATTAATTTCTGCTTAAGTTACATACTCGCTTTCATTATGGCTGCTTTTGGCTCAAATGATGGTCATTTTTCAATTCCCTAAGCTGTTCAGTCAAGTTGTATTTATGTGGTAACTGCTATAAATTCCCTCTTAATACCAATATATCTGTGTTCCACAGATTCTGTTACTCATGTTCTAATTCACATCTCTTTAAAGGAACTACTTGATTTTTCTCAGACTTACTGGATTCTCTTTTGTGATTTGTTTAATTCTAGAACTTGAGGAGTTATTTCTCCATTTCTGTTTTTGATTTATTTCTATCTTTAGTGCATGATGGTCTGAGAAAAGAACATCTTCTTGACTTTTCTGGAGGAATGCTTTGTGGCCCAGCATGTGGAGACTTCCAGGTAAAAGACAGAAAAGTGCTTTTGAGTGATGCTTGGAGAGTCCAGCAGTTGGGATAGAGCCAGTGTGTCCTCTACCAACCCAGAACAGATGCTCTAGGGACCTTGACCAGGGTTGGCTGTGATGTGGACAGGAGGGAGGCAGAGCTATTGTGGTTAGTGCTAGCGACACTGATGTCTTGGGCATCAGACACTGGCATGGACAGAGCTGATGTCCAGCCAACCCACCTCCATGGTCCCAGGGAGATTCTGGACATTTGGGGTGAACTTTGCTCTCCAGCATGCAGATGAATGGCTCCAACATGGGGCTGTCCATGAACTCCAACATGGAGCTATCTCATGATGCATTTTTCAATACTTAGATATCTCTGCTAGAATATATGCTTCAGTGGGCAGAAATTAATTGTGGTGTCACCCTTGAGGGTACAATCAACCTAGATTTTTGAGTGTGGATCATTTAAAATATTTTAGTTATCTGAAGATACAAATTATATTGTCAGAGAATTACTAAGAGTACATAATACCCAGCAACAATTGCAGTATCCTTTAAGAATTTAAAGAAACAAGATAGAATATTATCTACTGGCAGAATACAATATCTGATTTAAAAGACATATATAAAGAGTAAAAAGAGATTTAAGTTTTATAAAAAGTAAAGTCAGGGCCCGTGAGATAGCATGGATGTAAGGCATTTGCCTTTCATGCAAAAGGTCATCGGTTCAAATCCCGGTGCCCCATATGGTCCCCCATGCCTGCCAGGAGCAATTTCTGAGCATGGAGCCAGGAGTATCCCCTGAGCACCGCCGGGTGTGACCCAAATAAGTAAAAAAAAAAAAAAGTAAAGTCATACAATGTTTTACACTTTATATTAAGTGAAATGCACATCGTTACATTGTATAATGTATATAAAATAAATAATTTTATACTGAAACTCAACTATCAACACATTATTAATTCTGTATCTCATGGTGGTTTAATTAAAAACACCCATAGGTTTGGACAAAATTGCTGAACGGAATAACATTATAGCACAGCACAAAAACTTGAGTTTCCCTGCAGCCCAGGCTTGCCAAAGCTGTCAAAGCTTACCACCATCTTCTATCTTGACTTCCTCTTAACCTGGAGCATGTGTGTTCTAGAACCTAAAAGACGTTCTTAGTTAGCACTCTGGGAATAAGGTGCTGGTATCTTTTACATAGTACTGGGTATGCTTTTGAGGTTTTTTGGGGGAGGGGAGCTCTGATGGTGCTTAGAGCAATCTCCTGGTTCTGAGTTCAGGGATCAATGCTGGCAGTGCTCAGCACCATATGGGATGCTGGGGATTGAACCAAAGTTGTCCAAGTGCTCTGTCTATATATTTATCATCTATCTTTCTTTTCATTCATTTATCCATCTATCCACCTATCTATCCACCTCCCTACCCATCTTCCCACCCAAACATCAATGCAGTCATCCATC
>PVKC010032239.1:0-14298 GCA_004027635.1 Crocidura indochinensis | reverse complement strand
TCAACAACTTTTCTTAGTAAATCTTAGTCATCTTCTCTTGGCTGTGGTAAGAAGTAGACTTAAGGGACAATCATCAATGACAGAAAAGCTAAAGAGTAAAGGATCAGGGACTGATAGGGTTGGTAGAGTGCAGATAGAGTAACTGCCTTGTGTGTGGCTAACCTGTTTTCAATCCTAAGCACTCCATTATGACCCCTTGAACCCCTCCAGGAGTGATCTGTGGTACAGAGCTAGGAGTAATACCTGAGCACTGCTAGATATGAAAAAAAAAACAATAGTTAATGATGTTTTGACAAGAAAATCAAAAGATATTTCTTGCTATTAAAATGCTTTTTAAGTGTTCTGTTAGGATTTTTACAGCTTGAGAAGCCTGTGTCAATTGTTTCTCAAGACTTCACTACTTCTCTATTCTTGTGTATTCATGGCATTATCTTTCAGGCCTTTATCTTGTAGCAAATAAGCCAGTTCCCTACAACGACTTGGCCTATAATCCCTTTACTGAAGAAAAAAAAAATGCAGTAACCTCCTGAGAAATACTTTCTTTAAGAGAACAGAAAGTAATCTCAATTATACCTGAGGGTACAACTGCCTCCCTAGATCATTCCAGAACCACACAAAAGAGTTTATCCCACTTGGGAAACTGCTGAGATTAGAACATCATTCCACTTGTATAAAACCTCTTGCTCCTAACTTGCCTATAATGTGCTTGCAAATTAAAGGCCTTAATTTTAAAGGCAGTATAATATAATGAGGGGTATAGTTTGAACTCCTGAACCATATGTTCTAGGAAGATATCCCCATTCAGTCAGTTCTTGGAAAAACTTTTAATCCCTGGTATCATTTTATTATCTTCAAAATGAGTCAGAGGTAATCAGAGGATGTGCTCATTAGACTTGACATGAGAATGAAAGAAGTTGAATAATTATAGAACATTTAGAACAGTTATTGATGAACTGATAAATTCAAATAAAAAATTATAACTCTTTTCTTTTTATTTATTTATATATATATATATATATATTTGTTTTGTTTTTTGGGGGGCCACACCCGGTGACGCTCAGAGGTTACTCCTGGCTATTTGCTCAGAAGTCACTCCTGGCAGGCACGGAGGACCATATGGGGAACGGGGGGATCGAACTGAGGTCCGTCCTAGGTTAGTGCAGGCACCTTACCTCCAGCGCCACCAGCCGGCAACTCTTTTCTTAAATCTCTTCCTTTGATATGTAAAAGCCCACCTGGATAGGTACTTTTGTTTTTATCTTTCTGTCTCTCTATCTCTGTCTCTGTCTCTGTCTCTCTGTTTCTGTCTCTGTCTCTCTTTCTCCTGGTAAACTGAATATTGGTTTAATAAAAAAAAAAAAAAAAGAGGAATTTTTAGCTTGGCATACTCAAAGAGAGGATGAGGCAAAAAGCTACTAACTCCATTATATTTTCCTGACTGGCTTGGTTTATATTTTATTTTATTTTATTTTATTTTTTTCGGGCCACACCCATTTGATGCTCAGGGGTTACTCATGGCTAAGGGCTCAGAAATCGCCCCTGGCTTAGGGGGACCATATGGGACACCAGGGGATCAAACCTCGGTCCTTCCTTGGCTAGCGCTTGCAAGGCAGACACCTTACCTCTAGTGCCATCTCGCTGGCCCCAAGGCTTGGTTTATTAATCCTTTGCCACAACCCTGCTTCTTCAGACCCTTCTGTCTGAAGTTAGAAATGTGGGATCTGGAGTGATCTCACAAACCATGGATTTTATTTTACAACTTTTGTCTTGCTCTAGCTCTTCCCTCTCCTGATGAATTGGATTTTAATGATGAAAGAGAAGTTTTGGCTTTTCACCTCTTCCTCTCTCTGAGTGTGCCAAGCCAAAAACACCTATTTCTTTATTCCCAATACCTAATTCGCCAGAAGGGAGAAGTTTGAGAGAGACAAAAATACCTGTCCAGGTGGGCTTTTTACATATCAAATGAAGAGGTTTAAGGGAAGAGAAAGTTGAGGGAACACCTTTGTTTTAGGTTAATAGCTGGGTATCATCTTATATTACATGGCAGTACATGTAATCAGAATTAAAATGAAAACCCTATACAAAGAGCCTAGAAGTGTGTGACACAAAAGAGATATTCAAAAAACCATTGATTATGTTAAGACCAGAATAGCTCAATGACTGAAATACAGGCACTATATGCAGGAACACCAAGTTTCATTCTTGGCACAGTAGGTCTCCTGATCTACTACATAGTATTATACTATACACCTCCAAGCACCATCAGGTGTGACCCCTAAACCAAATATTCAATTTATTATATTCTTATTATCATTTAATTATATTTTGAACTTTGTATAGAATTCCTTGAGCTATAATTTTTTTTTGTAGTTTTTGGGTCACACCCGGCAGTGCTCAGGGGTTACTCCCGGCTCCATGCTCAGAAATTGCTCCTGGCAGGCACGGGGGACCATATGAGGCACCAGGATTCGAACCGATGACCTTTTTGCATGACAGGCAAACGCCTTACCTCCATGCTATCTCCCGGGCCCCGAGCTATAATTTTTTAAGTAAAAATTAATTCAACAGTCTCAGAAGTTAGTTTAAAGGACACATGTTTGACCCATAGGGGCCCCAAATTTTATTCCCAATATTACAAGGTTTATAAGCACAGTCACTGTGGTCCCAGTGATGCTGGACTTTAACATGACTGCCCTAACATTGATCCATTGGGCCAGCATAGAGGGCAGAGCAACACCAGGAGTGGTTTTAAGAAACCTAGGCACTGTTGGCAAGTGCACCAAATGAATTAATTAATAATATTATGCACAATGAGGGTAAATAAGAGCAACAACTTTTAAAACAATTTTATCTTGGCTTATCCTTAACATGAATTAATTAGAATTGGTCAGATTATTGCTGTTATGCTAGTTTATTTGCATGGCAGTTCTTCCACTTGAGTTTTGAATCAATTTTAATAGATCGTGTTTTCCGTCTTTTAAACCTCAGAAGTTCTCAAATACAAGAATAGATCTTTAATTTATTGTAGTTTCTTTAAGGCACTAACTTTTGCATTTGCAGATGCCTGGAAGGTTTTACGATGGACACAGATATAGATACATTTACCTGCCAGAAAGATGGTCAATGGTTTCCTGAGACCATCTCCTGCAGTCCTATAAAATGTTCTCTACCAACAAAAATAGCACATCTGCTTGTTCATGGTGATGATTTCAGTGTGAAAAAGCAAGTGTCTGTGTCATGTGCAGAAGGGTATACATATAAGGGAGCTAACATATCAACATGTCAGGTAAGAACTACAGCCTAATTAGAATATGTTAAGAGTAACACCTCGGTGGAAAATGCTGATTTAGATAAAATGCTTAATGACCTATAGCAAACTATTCATGAAAAATTAACCATAAGTTTCATGCCCTAGATCACGGGTGACCCAGCCAAAATGAATGCGGCTCTTTGTCTCTTATCATTCTTTTGCATACTGTGGCTCTTTGCCAAGTTTGGATTTTGTTCTGCTGATTTTGAGGAGGGACCTCTGAGGAGAGATCTCTGAGCGTGGAGCCCTGCCCCCAGGCTGCATTATCCCATCTCCCATCCCTTGAAAACAACTGCATGGGCCAGTGAGCGGGGGACCCGTGTGTCACATGTGGTTACATCTTGTTAGTTCTTAATGTGGAGGACGAAGCACACCCTCACCATCACTGCAGGATTTTGACCCTCACTCAAAATGTCAAAATGCAGTATGTGCTTAATATATTATTGTTAAAATTATATGCTTTTGTGTGTTTGTCTGTTTTGGCAGGTCACTGCGTGGTATGGCTCTCTGACTCTCACAGTTTAAAATTTTGGCTCTTTGTGTCAAACTTGTTTGCCACCCCTGGCCTAGACATAGATGCTTGAAAGAGTGTTTATATGTAGAAATGAGTTCAGTTGATAGCAATTATATTCCAATTTAGTAGAAAGATGAGTTGCCAGAAATAGATTAAAAAGTAAATCATAGCCTGCCTTTACTTTGTGACTTTCAAAATTTTATTTTTTACCTTGAAGTTATAAATCATTCATAATTTTTAGACATATCATATTTCAGAGTAATACCTTCACCAATATCTACTTCCCTCTACCTGTGCTTTCCCACACTACTTGACTACCCATCAATCTGACTCTATAAGAGGCACTTTTTAATGTTTATGAAATGTGGCTTATAGTACTATTACTTAGAGATTTTTGCACATAACACTTTACACCTTTAAGTTCAATTCTTTCTCCTGGTTGAACACTTTCCTCCACCATAGTCATCATCTCCTCCCTCTTATATGTAGCCTACTCACCTCAAGAGGCATATTTCCTACTGAAAACCATTTTTTATGTTCTTTGTTTCCCTTGTCTTTGGTTTTTTGTTATTTTGCTGTTGTATACTTTATATTAAGCATCTGAGAAATAATTCCGTGTTGGTTTCTCACTCTAACATCGCTCAGCATGATACTCTCTAGATCCATCCACATATTATAAAATTGCTTGGTTTTATTTTTTTATTATGACAGATTTCATTGTTCATATTATCATACTTTATTCAGTCATCTATTCTTGGACACTTGGGTTCTTTCCAAATTTTTGCTATTATGGATAGTACAAGGAACATAAGGGTACAAATGTCTTTTCTCCATTTAGGTGAGTGGGTGGAGTATATTTTAAAAATGAAATTTCTGGGTCAAATGGAAGTTCAATTCCTAGGGTTTTTTTTAAGAATAATTATATGTTTTCCAAAAAGGTTGGACCAGCTACATTCCTACCAGCAAAGGATGAGTCCATGCACACCAACACTGGTTACTAATGTTCTTTTTGATATGTGCCAGTCTATGTAGTGTGATATCTCAGTATTGTTTTTTTTTCATATCTCTGATGAATATTGAAGCAGAGTCTTTTATTGTGTTCCTTTTACCATTTGTATTTCTTCTCTGAATAAGTTTCTGTTCATTCTTTTTGATGGGGTTGGGTGTTTTATTCTTGTAAAGTTCTACCAGTGCCTTATATATCTTTGATATTAACCTCTTATCCGGTGAGTGGTAGGTACATAATTTCTCCTATTCTGTAGGCTGTTTTGATATTCTGAACTTCATTTCCTTTAAAGTGCAGACGTTTCTTGATTTAATGTAGTCCCGTTTACCTTTGTTTCCACTTAATTGATCAGTTGTGTTTCATCCTTGATGATACCTTTAGCTTCAGTGTAATGGAGAGTTCTGCCTACATTTTCTCTGCATACCTTATAGATTCAGGGCTGATATCAAGACCTTTAATCCATTGTTTTACATTTTTATTTTTACCACAGTGGATTACAAATCTTTCACAGTAATATTTTAGGTCCATTTTTATTTGACTTCTGTGTACAGCATTATAAAGAGATCGGAGTTTATTATTTGCATAACGATAATTAGTTTCTCAACACCACTTGTTGAAAAGGCTATTCTTAACTCATTTCATATTATTTGCTTCTTTATAAAAGATTAGCTGAACATATATTTGAGGGTCTGTCTCTGGATTTTTAACTTTCTTTCATTAATTTGAGGGTCTGTGTTTATTCCAGTACTATGTTGTTTTAATCACTACCACTCCATAATACAGCTTGAAATTAGGAAAAATGAGGACTCCCATCTTCCTTTTACAAGAATTGAGATCATTATTAGAGGGAAAGAAGTACTGTTTCTAATAAATTTCAAAACTGTTTGATCTATTTCCTTGAAAATGTCATGGGTGTCCTCATAGTATACAAAAATAATATTGTGGGGAGTATTTCCATTTTGATTATGTTAATTTCCCAGTCCAGAAACGATGATGTATTTCCAATTTCTCATTCCTCTTATTTCTCAAATTAGTGTTTTATAATTTTCTTTGTATACGATTCTCACCTTTTTAGTTAAGTTGATTCCAAGTTACTTGATTTTCTGAGGCACAATTGAAAATGAGATTTTTTTAAAAAAAATCTTTCTTTTTCATTATTTGTATATAGGAAAGTGTGGACTTTTGTATGTTAATTTTGTTGTTCTGCCACCTTACTATACAATCAATTGTTTCTAGAAGTTTGTCAAAGAATCTTTAGGATTCCAAATATAGTGTCCTGTTATATACAGAGAGTGAGAGTTTGACTTCTTTCTTTCCTGTCTGAATGTGCTTAATATATTTTTATTGCCTAATTGCTATAGCAAGTACTTCTAGTGCTACATGAAATAAAAGTGATAAGAATGGGAAAACTGTCTTTTGCCTGATCTTAGAAAACTTTAATATTTACCCCATAAGTTTGATGTTTCCTGTATGCTTGTGTTAAATGGTTTTTATCATGCTGAAGGAAAGTTTCTTCAATTCCCTTTTAGTTGAGAGGGTTTTCTTTGCTCTTTGTTTGTTTTTGTTTTTGTTTTTGTTTGGGGGTCACTCTCGGCATCGCTCAGGGCTTATTCCTGGCTCTGTACTCAGAACTCGCCCCTGGCAGGTACGGGGGACCATATGGGATGCCGAGATTCAAACCACCATCCTTCAGCATGCAAGGCAAAAGCCTTACCTCCATGCTATCTCTCAGCCCCTAATTGAGAGGTTTTAATCATGAATGAGTACTGAATCTCATTAAATAATTTCTCTATATCTATTGATATAACCAAATAATTTTGTCTTTTTTTTCTATGGTATATTATGTTGATTGACTTACATACGTTAAATCATTCTTGCATTCCTGGAATTAATTTTATTTGGACATGGTATATGATATTTTTGATGATTTGTTGTATTCTATTTACTAATATTTTGTTGAAGATCATTGAATTTGTGTTCACCAGGGATGATTGATCAGTATTTTTTGTGGTGTCTCTGCCTGATTTTGATATTAGTGTAATATTTGCTTCATAGAAGCTGTTTGTAATGCTTCTATTTCTTCAATTTCCTATAAAAGCCTGAAATGGATTATAAATTGATCTTCTTTAAAATCTGAAAGAACTCACTAGTGAATCGATCCAGGACTAGGCTTTTGTTTTTAGATAAATTTTTATTATGATGATTTCAAATTTTTCAAAAATTATGGGCCTATTCATATCTTCTTGGTTCAGCCTTGAAAGATTTAGGTGCACAAGAATTTATCCATTTATTTTAGGTTCTCTCATGTCATGGCAATAAATTTTTAAAGCAATCTCTGATGATCCTTTGTATTTTTGTGGTATCTGTTGTGATATTCCTCTTTTCATTTCTAATTCAGTTCATTAGGGTTCTCTTTCTTTGTGAGCCTTGATAGTGATTTATTGATCCTGTTCAGTTTTTCAAAGGACCAGCTTTTGTTTCATTAATATTTTGAACTGTTTTTGGCTTATTTGCTAGTTTTTTTCCAATATCTTAAGTTGTGTAGCTAAATTTTTAATGTGGGCCTTTCTTCATAGCTAGGAAGTTCCCTAATTTTTGCTGTATCTTAACAACTCTGGTAGTTTGTGTCCTAATTTTTATTTGTTTTTAGGAATCTTTATTTCCTCTCTCTGACTTACTGGTTGTTCAGAAGTAAGCTGTTTAATTTTCAGATTTGGGAGTTATTTCTCTGTTTCTGTCTGTAATCAACTTATATTTTCAGTGCATAATGATCTGACATGATATCTGGTATAATTCTTTTGTTTTGGGGGGGGCCACACCCGGTGACGCTCAGGGGTTACTCCTGGCTATTTGCTCAGAAGTCGCTCCTGGCAGGCACGGGGGACCATATGGGGAACCGGGGGATCGAACCGCAGTCTGTCCTAGGTTAGCGCAGGCACCTTACCTGCAGCGCCACCGCCCGGCCCCTCTCTTGACTTTCTGAAGGAATATTTTTTTGTCCTAACATATGGTCTGTTTGTAGAATGTCCCATGTGTACTGAAGCAGAATTTGTAATCAGCTTTGAGGGGCTGAAAAGTTTTTTTTGTTTTATTTTGGTTTGGTTTGGTTTGGTTTGACTTGGTTTGGTTTTGGTTTTTGGGTCACACCCAGCAGCACTCAGGGGTTACTCCTATCTCTACACTCAGAAATGGCTCCTGGAAGGTTCAGGAGACTATATGGGATGCTGGAATTCGAACCACCATCCTTCCTCATAAAAGGCAAACGCCTTACCTCCATGCTATCTCTCCGGCCCCATGCTGAAAACTTTTGTATACACACACATACACACACACACACACACACACACACACACACACGTATGTATGTATATGTATACACTAAATCCTTCTCTCCCATTTCTTTCTTCAAAACCAATATTACCTATCTGAGTTTTATCTAGTTGGTTTATCAAGAAGTGCCAGAAAATTATTGAAGTCTCCAGCCACTCCAGTGTTGCTGTCAATGTCTTCCTCAAGCATGTTAGCGCTTTTAAGTATTTTTCTGTTCCTTCATCAGGTGAATTATATTTAGAAGGGTGAGTTCTTCCTGATGTACATATATTTTGATCATTGATAAATGACATCTTTGTCTTTTAAAAGCTTTTTTAGAATGAAATATGTCTAATTCTATAATGACTACCCTAGCCTTTTTTTAAGTGGGTTATTTGCTTGCAGGCAGAAGAATATTGAATTTAATTTTCAAATCCATTCTGCAGGGATAGCATGGAGATAGGGAATTTGCCTGTCATGCTGAAGGATGGTGGTTCAAATCCTGGCATCCCATATGGTTCCTCAAGCCTACCAGGAGTAATTTCTGAGCATAGAGCCAGGCGTAACCCCTGAGCGCTGCCGGGTGTGACCCCAAAATAAAAAATAATCCATTCTGCCATTCTGTGATTCTTAATTGCTTCATTTCTCTCATTAACATTGAAAGAGATTATTATTGTGAAGTTTTGTGCTATCTTTCTGTAAAAGTTGTAGGATTTGTATTGTTTTAAAGTAACTCTTTAATGCTTCTTTTAAAGATGTTTTCAAATATATGAAGTTCCTGAGCTGCTGTTTATCTTTGAAGTTGTTTATCTTGCCTTCAAATTTGAATGAAAGTCTTGCTTGGTAAAGAATTCTTGGTGAAGTTTTCATTTCTTTTTTTTTTTTAAAGTTTTTGGGCCACACCCGGTGACGCTCAGGGATTACTCCTTGCTATTCGCTCAGAAGTCGCTCCTGGCAGGCACGGGGGACCATATGGGGAACCGGGGGATCGAACCGCGGTCCGTCCTAGGTTAGCGCAGGCACCTTACCTGCAGCGCCACCGCCCGGCCCCGAAGTTTTCATTTCTAAACACTATATCCCACCAAAGTCTTTAGGTGCAAAGGGTTGTGTTTAGTAAATCTACTATAAATCTCAAGGACCCCCTTTGTACGTAGTTTCCCTCTTTGATCAGGCTATTTCAGTATTCTATCTCTATCTATGGCATCAGTCTAGTTGGAATGAATATTTTTATTTGGATCTTTTTAGCTGGTACCCATTAGGCATCCTGGAGGTGGATACATGCACTCTACAGTTCTGAGAACTTCATAGCAATTAAATCTTTGACTGTTAGTTTATCAGAGTTGCTTTCCTGGCCCTCTAGGAACCTGATTGTTCTTATGTTGTTCCTGTTAATTCATCCCTAAATTATCTTTTCTGCTGTTCATTTATTTTAAGACTTTTTAGAGCTCACTAATTCTTTCCATAGCAAGCTGTTATGCTGCTGGGGAAGCCTTGATTTGAGTTTTTCATTTTTCCTACTATATTTTTTCAGTTCTGTCATTTCTGATTGTAGTTTCTTCATTTCTATTCTCATATCCTCTTATGTTTTATTGACTGCATGTTCCATTGTTTTTTTCAAGTTCATTTAACATCTAAATATTTCCCAAGCTGAAGTCTTTTCAGAGAGATTGTTTTAGTGGATTTACTATTTGCATCTTCGCAATTTACTATCATTACCATGATTCCATTTGTAGTCTGAAGCTGTGTATTTTCACTTCACCCTCAGCATCCTTCCACCCACTGCAAGGGAGGTCTCGGGGGGAAATTCTGTGGAAGGAAGGAGATTATCTAGCAGCATTCACTGCTTCAGGCACAAGTTTTATTTCTGACATTTGTATGAAGCCAAGTTCTACACCTTAACTCTGGTTAGTAGTAGTGGGTTCATCCTTACTTCCCTCTTCCACTTGTGTGACTTTAAGGTAGTCACTAAAATGTGTGAACTTCAATTTCCTTGCTTGAAAAAAGCAAAGTGTATATAATAAGGAATCCCCTGTGTGTTTTGTCTGAGAAACCTGACAGACAGAGAAAGTGCCTGTATCAACATCAGAGGTAGAAGATCTGCCTGGCACATTTTTTCCTTGAGCTTCTGTGTGAAGTAACTGAGAAAGAAATTGAAAATTAAAATGGTGTCATTTATATATATAAAAGAATTTTCTTCTACTAGATTTGAAGGGGCCTTGAAAGAATATGTTGTACAGTACAGAAATAATGACCTCTAGCACATTTTTTTTCCTTTTTCTTTTACCATCCAGTACTTCCCCATTCAATTTGGGCTACCACAGTCAGACAGGCAAGAAGCCCTAGGACACTTCTTCCTTGCACCTTGGCAGCAGATAAGCAACTGCCTCAGGTCTGTCAAATAGATACAGTCCAGCACAAATATCTATAGACACTCTGAATCTTTGTGCCTCCAACTTGTCTTTACTTGTAAGACTGTAACTAAAAGGATGAATCTATTTGAATTATGCAAAGTATTCTAACACCTACTTGCCATATAGTAATTAGGGATGAAGGAACAATTTAATTCTCCCATTGACCTTCTATAAATGATGCATGTCCAATGATTATTGCCAAACCTAAAATCAGAATAATCTCGCAATAAAATGATCTCAGAATAAGTATAGTTCCATTTTAGAGTTAGAGCTAATTTAGCATACTCTGATGCACTGTAACACTGAGACATACTCTAAATATACTTCCTTCTAAATCACTTATTTATATTTGATAATATTTATTGCTTCCTCCGTATGTTATATGCCCCAAACCCTGACACAATCTTATTTAAATCTTTGGGCTTTAAAAAAATACAGACTTTTCCCAACTGTTTAAATGTAAAACTTTAAAAATAAATTAATTAATTAAAGTAACTGCATGGATTGAGTAACATGATGTTCATAGTCTAAAGTTATCTTACTGAAACTGATAAAATGATTCTATATTTCATACAATAGATAATGATTAGGCCAGTAAAAGTAAGTTGAATAATGAATTTAACTGAGTATTCAGTCTCTCCTGAAATTAAGACATGCTATAGAATTACCAAGTTCCTGTTAATTATTTATCTAACATTAAGGTGAGGGCCATGGGAAAAGCTCAGCAGGACATAGCACATTTGTATGCATGAGGTTTGAGTTTGGTTCGTAGAACCATAGGATATTTCAGACACTTCTAGGAACAATCCTTGAGCACTATTGAGTATTGCTCAAAGACCAAATGCATAATAATAATCAAATAAAATTAGGTTTAAAATAAAAAGCATGGGGGCCAGAGCAGTAGCGCAAGTTGTAAGGCATCTGCCTTATGCACATACTAGCCCAGGATGGACAGCGGTTCAATCCCCTGGCATCCCATATGGTTCCCCCAAGTCAGGAGTGATTTTTTAGCACATAGCCAAGAATAACCCCTGAGTGTCACTGGATGTAACCAAAAGAACAAAACAAAACAAACAAACAAACAAAAAACATGGAATGAATGAAATGAGTTCAAAGTAATCCTGATAAAGTAACTGTGATCATTGGAGAAAGTGATCATAAAGTGTTCTGTAATTCTTGGAAGAAAATTAAAATACTCCAAAGTTAATTTCAGATATGTTAAAAGAAAACAATACTATTTAGCTTTTTGTTAATTGGCTCATTGGTTTTTACACCACAGAGGGGATCACTCCCAGGGATTCACACAAACTTTTAAAATTTACAAACTTTTATAATTTAATAGGAATACCCAGTATAATTTATATTTTAAAATATAGTTATCAAAATGTTATTTATAATGTTGAGGATTTAGATGTACTTTCTATTTCTGGCACTAGAATAAGTATGAATTATTACATATGTTTACTCTATTTCATATGTAAAGGGTATTTTACATGTTTCATGTGTAAAGGATACAGCTGAAGTCCTAGAGTAGTTACCCAACTCATTCTCTAGTTCATCAAATAAAAAGAAAAAATTAGCAAAAAAATAATAATTTTCAAAAAAATCCATGCATGTAATCTTCTCCAAATATAAAATTGAAAATATTTACGGTGAACATATTTACAGTAACTAGTAGTGGGATAAAATATGCAGATGGTGGTTTTTCTTGGCCCACACCCAGCAACATTTTAGAGGCTTACTCCTGGTTCTGTGCTCAGGAATCACTCTTCACAACTCTCAGAGGACTTTACGTGTGCCAGGGATCAGTACTATTGCTCTAAGCCTATATATCATATATTTTTAATGTATGTACTGCTCTAAATCAGATTAATATAACAGTCTCAAGTGCTATATCTTAAATGGGAAAAAAGTCATTTTTATAATTTAAGTGGAATACCTAAATGTTGCATTCTTCATCAGTGTTAAAACATGGAATTATGTAAATTATAACAACATATTATTATAAGTCTTGAATTAGCCAGAAGTCTGTATGGTTTTGTAATTTTGTATACAAAATTAAGTTGGCATCATAGTGAGATTTACTTTTTTGGTGTCCTTTTATAGTGGATTCTATTATGAAGAAAATTATTGTTGTATTGCTTCAAACCAATTCTAAACTTATTGCATGACTATTAAGTCATCTCAAAAATTAATGGGTATTTGGGGCTGGAGCAGTGGCACAAGCTGTAAGGTGTCTGCCTTGCAAGTGCTAGTCTAGGATGGACCGCAGTTCGATCCCCCAGCATCCCATATGGTCCTCCAAGTCAAGAGCGATTTCTGAGCGCTTGGCCGGGAGTGGCCCCTGAGCGTCAATGGGTGTGGCCCCAAAACAAAAAAAAACAAACAAAAAATTAATGGGTATTCACAAGGCCATATGATAATTAGTAAAAATCAGACCAAACTTTGTCTTTTGGACTATCATTTTGAGGATTACAGGTCATATTTGCATACTTCTTTCTTCATATGTGTTAACTTCTGATTGTAAATTGTGACTTGTTATTTAGCTTGATGGAACATGGGACCCACCATTCTCTGAGAAATCCTGCATTCCAATTTCTTGTGGGGCACCTGAAATTCCAGAACATGGGTTTGTTGTTGGCAGTAGAAACAGCTTTCATAGCAGAATTTCTTATCAATGTGAACCTGGCTATGAATTAGAGGTAAGCAAACATTTGTTTAACTGAAATTGATTTGTTTCTCCAGAACACTTGGAAGCATTTTCATAATATGATCACTAATTCTTTCCATTGATTACAGATCCTGAAAGAATTTGTAACAAATTATTTTGTACTTTGTTACCTTATATTCTAACATTTTCCAATAAATGTTTAAGAAACCATCATCTTTAAAGGCAAAATGTCTCTCAAAAAATGTCTCTCATCGCCACCTCCCCACTCCAACATGGGGTTGGAACGATGACACAGCGGTAGGGCATTTGCTCGCACATGGCTGACCCAGGACAGACCACAGTTCGATCCCCTGGTGTCCCATGTGGTCTTCTAAGCCAGGAGAGATTTCTGAACATATAGGCAGGAGTAACCCCTGAGCATCATTGGGTGTAGCCCCCTCCCAAAAAGTCCCTCCTCCTCAGAAAACAGAAACCATTGAAAAGAAAAAGGAAGTTAGTATACCACCGACAAAATACTGTTTTATTTACTGTTTGGTTTTGGGCCCCACCTGGGAAGGGTCAGGACTTTCTCCTGGCTCTGAGCTAAGGATTGTTCTTGACAGCCTCAGGCAGACTGTATGGGGTGCTGGGGCTCCAACCCCAGTTGCCTTTATGCAAGACTGTCCTAGCTGCTGTTCTATCTCTCTGCCCTTCTACAAGATACTCTTTAATCAAATGACCATTTAAACCTGTATTTCAGCTGACTTTAATCATGCCCTGCAAGAAACAAGTCTATTTGCCACTGTGGGTTATGAGCAGAGGGATTTATGAGCATTGCTTGATGTGCTTGATGATTGCTTGATTGCTTGTAGCATTGCTGAATGTGGCCCCAAAACAGAAACCAATCGCAGCACCTTGGTCTCCCCATTTATTTTAGTAAGAAGATTGAATTCAGTTTGCTAACAACATGATCGAACTTGAAATTTAAGAAGGCCCACTTAACAATTCATAAAATTGCTCTCTCCGGTTTTTCAAAAAACTTCTTTCTTGCTTTTAATGTTGGCAATGCTATTTTCTTGTAGGCCTTGCAGTAGTATT
>PVKC010032238.1:0-14306 GCA_004027635.1 Crocidura indochinensis | reverse complement strand
CCCTACTAACACTCAAAAAATAATCCAGTCACCCTGTTTTACTGGCGAGATTTATCACACTTCAGGCTATTATAAAAGAGTGAAGCCAAAAGATGAATCTATGCCTGCCTATTCTATATTAAACAGATGTTTCTGTCATTTAGCATTTCATTGCTCAGAAAACAGAAGCTTCTATTAGGATCATTGCCTCAAGCTCCACATTCCAAGAAACTGACTTTATTCTCCACAAATAATTTAATCACAAATTATGCATTTGATACTATTAACCAAATGTTACCCTTTGTTTGTTTGTTTGTTTAGCTTTTCTAAGTAAAACAAAGACAAACTAAAGAAAATAGCCCCAAGAAAATGCCATGAAGAACTTGGTAGTAAATACAAAATAAGATGAAATTTATAACTTGGCAGACAAGACACCCCAACATGACATTTTTAAAAGACAGTGATTTAGTGGCAGGGGTTTAGGCAACTTTATTAATGTCTGAAAAAAAATAAAATAAAAACAAAACAAGAACAGCTATGACATAGTGGCCTATATTTTTTGCACTGCTATGACTTCTGCAGAATATTCTACAGGGAACACTTATGATTGCACTATGAAACAGTCATTTCTTAGTGAAAATCCTACCAGGAAATGATATACCATGCAGACAATATGTCTAAAAAATTATATCAATTTAAGAATTATAAATTCCCACATTTAATAAAATGGGAAATGCACATTCCATTATATTTTAACTGCTATATTAATCTTATATAACTCAATGTAGTAAGACAGCCAAATTAAACATTTTTAGAGTCATATATTCAGGTTTAAAACTAAAATTATTCTAATCACAGAAAAGCAAGAATCTAGTTAATTATAATCCTAGGCATGACATTTTCCATACATGTCTTAATACCTTTCTTAAGCACTTAAAGGAAAATTTTGTATTACTTCACCTACTTTTGTCATGGAATTAAATTACTCTAATTGGGTTAGACAAAATTCATTTTAGAGAAAGTAGTGGTATGAAAATTTAGTGTGACATAAAGGTAAAAATACATAATTGAACATAAATTTCCTTAACCAATTGATTTTTTTACTCTGTCAACCACGGAATAACTTTTATAGACGTTTTAAAACTAGTATTAGAATTGCTTGTGTTTCTGTTTTACATAAAAGAATATGCTTTACTCTTGAGCTTTTTCCAATTTCTCTAGGAAATTTACATTTTAGGAAATTTCTTAGAATGCATGAAAAATACTCCTACTTAACAGTGTAAATTGAAAACTGTAATATAATTATTTATTTTGGCAAATAATAAAATTATAATAGTATCTGTGGCTAAGCCAAAAGTACAGTTAAATGTTTATGATGACCAAGACTTTAAATTAAATTTATTCATAAGTGAATTGAACTACATAATAAGGGAATACACACTTCTCTGAAATTTTCTTTCCTTCTTCAATAAAACCTAGCTTTTGATACGCTATTTAATATAAGACATAAATAACATTCTAAAATAATTTCTAATATACAAATATAACTTCTCAAATAATTTTATACTAAAATAAAATTAAAAACATAAACCTGGGTATTCTGTCTATGATTAAAACCCAGCTACAAGCATGCTTATAATCATAGTGCTTAAATAAAGATCTTTTAAAAAATAAAGTGGTGATAATAAAAACAAAAACATAAACCTGTATTAAAATCCAAAGGGCAAAATAAATAAGAAGCCACTATGGAATTCCATACAATTTCCAAATAATTCATTATTGAATATATCATTGCAGTGTCTAACCCTACATATTAGTTTACTGGGAAAAATAAATAGAAACAAAATCTATAGCATTAAAAATGAATACATATATATACATGAATTTACACATATATTTTCTGTGCTCAGCAGTGTCTCTCAACTCTGCACAAGAACATACAGAGCACAGAATCTAATACAGAACTCCAACAAGCAAAAATTGTTTTCAGACTATTAATCTCTCCAGTTCTTTAAGAAAGTCTACTGTAACATTGAATCAGCTAACATTTATTTAATTCAAAATTTAATTTTATTATGTTTTGCTCTTTCTGGAAAAAAAAAACTCCTAATGACTAGATCTAAATTTTAAATATTCTTACATTGAGCTAATATGCTTTTCAGCTATATCAAATAATAACCTTATCTGATAAACAAGCAACCAAATATTGTCCAGATGTCAATAGAATTTCTTGTTGACAGATTTTTTTCTGAAATACTCTTAACTGAGAATCAGAGACTAAGCCCTATTGATCTGAGTTACTGTAATTTCCACCACATATAATAATGAAATTACATTCTATTTTTATTACTGTTCAACATTTACAACAAAAATTTGATTTTAAATTTGCCCTGCACTGCCAATCACCTGATCTAATCTTTAGATGGGTTGTGTTGTATTATGTACATGTATATAATTCATAAACTTCCTCAATCCAGTTGCTTGTGTTCATTGCATTGGATTCATTTTTTCAGTAATAGTTAGCAGTAACATTCAGAGACTGTCACAATAATATGATTAAATAGCAAGATTATATCATCTTTAATCACATCTACTTCAAAACAACATTTTATAGTGATAAAAAATTCCTAAACTTGTCACTATGAGCATATGAAAGCCATTTCTTCCTTAGAAACACTTCTGTTTGCTCTCCTTTGAACTCTTCCCCACCCCTTAGATCACACTGATCAGCAACAAAAGAGCAAAATGACAACTCCTCTGTTGCCTCTCTGACCATCTGCAGTTAAAATGGCTCTGAATGAATCAGCCGAATGAATCATCTGTTTACATTTATTAAGATAACAGAGGACAAATGATAACAAAAAGTGTATTAGCAAAATGATAAATATGCTACTAGAAGCCACACAAGATATCAATGAAATGTCAGGAAGGCAATATGGAACTATGTCTTACCTGTCAAAAGTTACTTCCAAAATAAATGGACCTTAGGCAGCATGGCCAATGCTTTCATTTTGGCTGTCCTAATGATCAAAGCAATTCATTGCATGATGGATTCAGCTGTTTCAATCACAATAAAAGCCAAAATGAATGGATTAGAGGTTCAGCTGTCCTGATCATCCAAAGGAAATAGATATGTTCTCCAAGTTAGGGGGGAAAAAGTCTCTATGGTCGGGTGTTATCTGAAAGTGAATAAAACTCTACCTTAATTTGGAACAAACAACTCATCGATTATAATCAGTCTTTTAGTCACACGAGGCCTCAATCAAATTATCTGGATCTGGACTTCATAATTGGAATATAATGATATAAAAAAGATCACTATCATTAGCTGAATCTTTAATGTGTGCCATCAATTAATTTAAGTGCTTCATAGATCTTATTCATTACTCATAATAATCCTTTGAGATGAATTGTGTTATTACCCACATTTTAAAGATGAGAAAACCAAGGCACAAGGTCATATTGCTTATAATTGTGCAAATTGCATAGCTGGTAATTGAGTTTCTCTGTACTGTAAAATCTTAATTCCATCATGGTAATAGATTAAAATATCCATTTGAAATGATTATTAAGTCAAAATGTAAGAGAGAAAGTCCATTTCTATATGTGTTAATATAAATACAGTCAAATGAATTTCAATAATTCTATTAACTAAATTAAGAAAAGTGATTTAAACGGATATTAGTTACTGATATATAATATCAACAGGGAAGTATTATATGTGAATATAATCATATACGATATTAAGTCAGAGTTGACTTCAGATAATCAAACATAATAATGAATAAGGACTCATAGATGAGCCCAAATTACATTCAGCTCTCATTATCAAAGCACATATAATACCAGATTAAAAAAAATACCAGGTTCAGATTCATTCAACTCACTAGCAGTTTTTGAAATGAGAGAGTTGGCTTATTTGCGGATGTCTTTGAGTTTAAAGGTGGTTGGGTCTAATGCAGGGATTGGGTCCCAGGGGAAACAGAAGGGAACCACCCTCTTCTTCAATCAGAATAAGTAGCAGATTTCTGTAGTGTGCAACCATAATTAACCAGCAAAGCAGTATGACGCTCAGAATTGCTGACACTTACTTCAACCCAATTACCTGATTTTGACCATAAATGGAATGGAAATAATGGGAGAACTAATTTAGATCTTTGAAGCACAGAGGGTCAAACTAACACAAAAGCCAGAGCTATAAAGAAAAAATATCAATCAGATCAACTGATTAAGCCCTAGTTTTCTATTTTGCAAAAATTGTAATAAGTAGGACTAAAAGATAAAGGTCAATCCGTGCAAATATTTGCTAATTTGTATGGCTTATCAGACAATAGTCAGTTTCTCTAGGATATAAAGAACTCATCTAATCAATATAAAAAAACTAATAAAAGAAACATGAAAAAGAATATGAAAAAGTGTGCTTGTTTTCTATCTCTCTCAGCTACAAGCTTCAAAACAGATGAATTGATATTCAACCCCTCAACAATAAACATAATATAAACTATAGTCTGTGAAATAACAGACAGGTAAAATCTTGACACAAATTTGATTTTATTCTATAGTAAAGTTTTAGAGAAACAGGAACTATCTTGTTTTACTAGTAATAATAGTTTCTGTAACTTGTGAAAAGAAAAAAATGGCAATATCTAGCAATAATACTTGCTCATATACTATTAGGCATAGTAATAAAAATCGAGGAATTTAATTGTAAATCACTGATATATTTTCACATTTGCTAAATAACATATATAAAGACTAATTTACTCTAGGTTTACTGTATTAAAAAGAATGAAACCCAGAAAATGTTTTTTTAAGGAACTGAAGGGGCCAGAAAGATAATGTAACAAATAGAGCACTTGCCTTGAAAGTGGACCACATGGATTCAGTCCTTAAACCACACATAATGTGACCCCTGATCACAGTAGTAAGCCCTGAGCACCTAGGAGTGTGGTCTCAAAACAATACAATAGAAAAATAACAACAAAAATGACAAAAGAAAGAACTGAATTAGGCTTGAGGGAGAGCACAAAGTTTGAGGTACATACCTTGAATTTGGTCAAATTATTTCACCAAAAAGTCCCTTGAAAAACACTGGTTGCGACCCCTAAGAACCTGAGTTCGACCCACAGTACCAAGTTTGATTCCCTACCCACAAACTGTACAGTAAAACCTACCAGCTTTTTCCAGGTTTCCAGGGTATGAATTTCCTGGGAGGACCAACCATTCTATGGCCAACCCAAAAGAAGGAACTAGATAAATAACAGTCTCTTGACACAATTTTTTTTTTTTTGGCTTTTGGTTTTTGGTTTTTGCTTTGGGGACCACACCCAGGGATTACTCCTGGCTATGAGCTCAGAACTCATTCCTGGCTTAGGGGATAATATGCGATCCTGGAAGGATCGAACAGCGGTTCTTTGTAGGTTATTGGCATACAAGGTAAAAACCTTAATTCTGTGTCATAGCTCCGGCCCCCTCTCAACACAATTTAACATATTCCACCTCTACCAAAGAATAAAACATATAGAAAGAGGAGGTACAGTAAATGCACCCCATATACACCTCAACACAGGCCCTTTTCCTGGTCTATATTGTGAACTGGGGGACAAAAAAAAGAGAATAAAACAAACCCATCTGTGTTCATTCCAATATGCATAAAATGCTATCACTTTTATTATAAGCATGCATCTTATTATAGAATGCTATTGAAGAATGCATTTTAATATCATAGAATGCTCAAATAATTCTTCCTAAATCTGCAACTAAAGGCTTCCTGTGAAAAATAATTTGAAGCAGGGAGACTTTAGTGTATATACATTAAAAAATATCTTGAACACTAAAAAATATAAATGTTTTAACTAGCAATTTAGTAAAAAATAGTAATCTGCTTTTCAGACTAAAATTCAATGCTTAATACGTGGATTGAGAAATAGAGATTCAATCCATGAGACCAAATTTAAATTCATAATTTTTTTCTAACAGTGATATATATATACATACATATACTGATAAAAGAGTATTCTGGGATTTAAAAAATTTTCTAAAAATTTTAGGTTTATATTTTTAAGAACTAACAATCTTGTTTTATTTGACTGAACTTCAAAAGGGACGTAAATGTTACATAATTTAGCTACACATGCATAGAAAGTAGCATTTCACAGAATATAGAAAGATACTATTATGATGTAAAGAAAGTATACATTGGGGCCAGAATGTCAATAGAGCAGGAATTGTGCTTGCTTTTCATGTGGTCAAGCCAGGTTTAATCATCAGAATACCATATAATCTCCTGAGGACCAGAATGCAAAGCCAGCAATATGCCCTAAATGAAACATTAGCGATAGCTCTCTTCTCTCCCCAGAACAGAAGTTCCCATTAATAGTAATAATTTTCTCAAACATCCCATAAGTGGAGTCAGAGAGACAGCACAGTGGTAGAGTGCTTGCCTTGCACTGGACAGATTCAGGTTCAATCTGAGACACTCTGTATTGTCCCCAGAATCTTCCAAGATAGATACTTTGCAGAGATCCAGGAGTAAGCCCTCAACATTGCCAGATGTGACCCAAAATCTAAAACTAAAAATTCCATTAGAGAGAGGTTATGATATAGAAACAACATATACAATATAGAATGGAAAGGTTCTATATTGATTCGTAGGGTGTTAGCTTTGCATGTAGTTGACCTGGATTATATTATTAGCAATACATTTGTTTCTCAGAATCCCATCAATAGCAATCCCTGAATGTAGAGTCAGGAGTAATCACTGATCACCATCAACCAGGTATGGCAAAACCAACTCCCCCAAAATTAAAGGATGTAAAGTTATTGCTTGTACCTATAGATCTGTAAAAAATAATGTAACCCCTTATGTTAAATGTCAGGAAACCCTTTGTTGGAAACAACTTCTAACTAGTAAAGGAATTATCAGGTGGTGGTAGACAGGTATAATAAATGGACACGGTAAATGGAATGCTGAAACAAGTTGAATGAACTTGACATAGTGATTCCGTACATATTAAAACTACGTCTGATAAATCATTCTAGTTTATCTTTAAATCACAGTATGTATGGCTAACATACATGCAAGACAACAAAATAAATTCCACTGAAATCACATTATTCTAATTCCAATTCTTACAGAAATCAAATTCTGAACATTCCACTGAAATAAAACACATTTGTCTAAAGTACTGTTTCTATTCCTTTTAGATTGCTTAGGAGTCACATTTTTAAATGCACTTTGTCTCCAACTATTCTCCTCCGAAGGATATGCATATTTGACATGCTTTACTGAAATTCAAAGTGAATTTACTTTTGGTGAAAACTAAAGACAGGACTTCTCAGTTCTTTCATGCTAAGAGAATTTATTTGTGGTTTTAGACTCAAGAATTTTTCTGACCTTTAGTTGTCTGCAATTATTTTCTCTACCCCCTTTTTCTGGATTATCCAACTGTTTAATATATTCTCACAGAGTCTCTTGGCCTTTCAAAGTTTAAAGGCCCTATCAGAAAAAAAAAGTTTGTGATACACCATGCTTTTACAGGAACAAATAAAAGGTCAAAGGACCTAAGCTCAAAGATGACAAGATAGTTCACTGGTAAATCAATACTAGGCTTTGTGTTGACCAGGAGGAAAGATTTATGAGCAAAGAGCAAATCATTTAGAAGGTTCAGGGAAACCTGTGCTTGAGCAACATTATCCTCTTTGCTCTTTTATCTCACCTGAAAATCCAAGTGTCTTGTATTGCTGTTCTTGGCATAAGCAAAATAAAAAACTAGCTTGATGCCTGGTTCTAACATTTAAAATAATTAAAAATAACACTAATAATAAAAAGTTGCCCATATATCTAATTAAATCAAGAAGGCATACATTCAGTAAATAAGAGAAGTCTGGATAACTTCATGGTTTAATAATTAATGAACCAAGCTTTCACTTGGTAAGGGTAATGCCTAAAAATTCCTCCAAACCAGTCTCTGGAAAATGGAGGGTATAGAATTAAGTGAACTACCAAGTATCTGCATTATCTTAATAGGCCTATATTCTTTTAAAAGAGATGTCTGCAACTTAAGTCATTTTGTTAAATTAATTGAGATATAATGATATATCTTTGAAATTTAATAACAGATAGCCATGATAAATCAATATGAACAGTCTACTAAACATAGACTATCCTTAGGTTAAAGTAAAAACACAGATTGAAGAAAAAAATGGTCAAAATAAATAAATAAAAAAGCCAAAAGTTTGGGTTATTGAGGTTTTTTTTTATACAAAGGTCTTTTAGCATGTATCTGCTCTTGCATCAGCTAATAAGATAGCCAGACCTTGTGAGTTATGTAATATAAATCTAAGTGTTCTAAAATGATAAACACAACACAGACAGTGTTGTAAGTATGGAGGGGAAAATTGTAGTTCCCAATGTATTTATATTCATTATACCTGAAGACATTATTTTGGGATAATAAAGTAAGTTAAAACTATTAAGATTAACTTGAACATGGCTATCATACAATTTCAAATTATACATGTGCCTCTATGTGTACTTTTTAATTTACTTCGATTGTCCTTAAAATGTGTGTGACATATATAAACACAGAACCCTAGCTAAAAAGAAAACAATATTCCCTGGCAAAGAATGAGCTGATAGAAAATACATTCATAAAGCATGCATACTTTTTTATAAGGCCACTCTAAAGACTTCACAAACAAATGCTGCCTCTGAATGGCACAAGTTCAAGAATAGGTCACTGGAAACCAAGCATAATGCCCATAATGTCTGGGGAACCTCCAGAGGAGAAAGTGATAGCATGTCTACATGTTTTAATCCCCTGGTAGCACAGGCAGCCGCTCTGGAGGACTGCAGTAAGCTGCCTTTCCAGATAAGGTAATACAAGTGATTATAAAGAAAAGCTTTAAAATCCGTGCAGTAAATCACTACAAAAACAATGTGCCCAGAATTCTAGAGGCAAGTAAATTATTGTTCATAGACTGCTAGCAGCAGCCTTAACTTTGCTCAGTTGTAAAGGTAGCCCATGGAAACTGGAATACTGGATTTTGGTGTGTTTTTATATAACATCAAATGAACACTTAAAATACCCCGGAGATTTCTTTTCCTTTGCCAATGTCCTGGGATGAGACATCTTTATGCCACTAAATACTAGGGTGATGGTAAGAAAGATATAAATGTAAAGTTTAATTTCTGATCTCATTTGTAATTACAAACAAACCGTACCAAGGAGTGTTTTTGGCTAAGGCACTATAAAAGCAGGACCCATGCGGTTTGAGTGACAACTTCCTCTATGAAGAAAAGACAAATGTAAAACCCAAAAGCTTTTAATATGTTCATATGTAATGGCTTATGTCAATATTTATAAAATATTAGTCATGTTCTATTTCCCTGATGCTGTGATATTTCATTGTTACACATCTATAGACATATAAATTTGATCCTCCACTCCAGAAGTAAACTCAAGACAAGTTAAAACACTTCCCTGAAAATATCAAACATCTCATTAGTAATAAATATCATTTCATCTTTGATGATGACATCATTTCATAAGATGTTTTAGTATAGGGGGACAGGGCTCACCAGGCCTAACCAAAATGATACTTTACAAACGGAATTTTGAAAAACACAATGTTTAATTCGTAGATCCCACAACCTGAAGATCATTTTAAGAGGTCTGATCCTCAACTTTGCTCTTTCTTTTCTTTCTTATAATTGGTCTATCTAGACAAGCCCACATTATGTGCCTAGTGTTGCTAAATACCATGCCCCGACGCCTGCCATTATGCTGTTATTACCTTAAAATGGAAACATTCATTTAAAGTATATAAGTGGTGTACTTTTAAAGAACCTTTCTGTGGTTTTCCAAAAGCATTCCAAAGAGGTTACTTACATTGCTTTGAAACTGGTTTGAGTTATGGAAGGCCATAGCCTCAGACCAGCAGCTGAGACAGCAAAGGAGATGAAAGTTTTTAGCTTGAGATTCAAGGGGAAACACAGCTGCTACAGCTGGCCTGCTCAAATCTCAACACTTAGCACAATGATGGAGAAGGCGATAATGCTACGTCTCTGCTTGAAAAAGTGCATTAATAAAAACAATCCTGAAATAGAACAGGGAAATCGATTAATCAAATCTCAGCTCCAGGGCTGAAAATAAAAATGACAAAAATTTTTTGAAAAGGTAAATGAAGGGGAAATCCTTTAAGATTCTTAGAGATAACCTCTCTTGAGACACTGTCTTGACTAGAAGACATTGTACAGAGGAGGGAAGAATACTTCTTAAGAAATCAAGTTTACCTTGGACAGGTACTCTTTTTAAGAGGTTCCCAGTGGATTAATAGAAAGTAGGAGGTTTGGCAAATGTGGATCTTCCATAAGAGGTGCCAGAAATATCTTAGGCACAGTTCACTTTCTCTGAATAATCATGCTCATGCACAGCACATGTGTTAAGCAAGTAGATTTTAGTGATTCACTGTGCCAACATGCGGAGTACCTGAAGCTGTACCTCAAAACAATAATGCAGAAAGGAAAACATGTTTGCATGAATTGGGCGGGGAATCTACAGCAAGGTATCTGGATAGGGCGTTGTTCCAAAATAATTATAACTATCAGAAAGATGTAAGACTCCTCTTCTCATCCTAATAACACCTTCCTTCCAAGGACTTCAAAGTTCTAAACACCCATTATCTTATTAACCTTAACAACCCAGTCAGGCAGGTAAGTGAGTGGCATTATTATGTCTATTATTATGCCTATTTTCAAGATAAGGGCCCCAACTTAGTACCTTTTCCAAGGCCACACAGAAAGTGAAACAGGGAAACTAGGCCAGACCTTGATCCAGAAATACTTCCTTGTTCATTTGCACTGTTAATTCTGCTTTGAGGTTTGAAAGAAGAAAAGAGGATACGTAAGTTCATTGTAAATCTTTCTCTTTAAGGGGTCGGAGCGGTGGCACAATTGGTAAGGTGTCTGCCTTGCCCGAACTAGGATGGACCACGGTTAGATTCCCTGGCATCCCAGATGGTCTCCAAAACCAGAAGCGATTTCTGAGCACATAGCCAGGAGTATCTGCTGAGTGTCACTGGATGTGGCCCAAAAAACAAAAACAAAAACAAAAAAAAAAAAGAAAAAGAAAAGAAAAGAAAAAAAAATCTTTCTCTTTCTCTTACACACACAAAAACACTTTCATACACACATACAAAGATATACACACATGCATAAAAATTGTTTTGTCCATGTAATAACGTTGCATTTATTAAAAAGAGGGAAATATGAAAAAATATATTTAAAATGATAAAATTTAAGACTATTGATTTTTTTCCCTATTTATTCCTATCAAAAGCCAAACTGAAGCCAATCTATATGTATAATTTTTATGCTAAAACTTCTTGTTTTCTTTTTGCAACTGAACTATAGCACTACAGGGAAATCAAGGAGTACTCTAGGATTTTCTTAACACAAGTGCCCAAAAACTAAGCCAAATGAACCTGATTTATTTCCTGTCATAAGGGGAGAGAAGAGGATGGATCATGTCCATTTCATAGTTCTTGTAGAGAACAAAGTTTTAATATAAAGTGAGATGAAGAGTTCCAGGAGTTTATGCCTGAAACGAAAGTTATTTAAAATTTAAAATCTTCAATCTAGCTGTCTTTAGAATGGGCAGAGGAGGAAGCAAGAGTCCACTCATTCATGGTGCCAATTGCAGTAATTCAAGAACAATAAAAGAGGTTCCGAAGAGGTGATGAAAATATAGGATGAGAATATGAATACTTGCTGAAGGAAGAGATGACAGGATTTGCAGGTAGATGAAATGAGAAAATGTGAATGGAAGAGAAGAGTTAAGGGTGACTGACATTTAACTTGAGCAACTCAAAGATGGAATTTCTATTTACTCAGCAAGGACTCTGTGAATGAAGAAGTCTTAAGAGATTTGTTTTGAACACAATGAGGTCAAAGTATCTTTTAGATCTTTTCATTGACATACTGAGTTTGGAATTCTGGGGAATTCCAAGGACCAATGTTTTATAATGAAAAAACATTGGTAAAACTTTGCCAACTCCATCACTCACTTATATAGTACCAGAAAAAAAATTTCCATTAAACACATGAAAGCATTAGAAGCATTATGAAAGTATTGAAGGAACCAGAGACTCCTAAATTCCAATTTATCTTTCCTCATTTTTATCATGTTCTAATAATTGAGGAAAATAATCAATACTTAAAAATGTTTAAGTATCTGTACTATTTTTTGTAGGTAAAATTTTGTAGGTAAAATCTTACAAATGTTCTGTTTGAGAATGCACATAGCAACAATAAGTTTCTCTTAACACCTTATGGTTAAGAGTTATGATATACAGGTAGGGGTGGGTTGGGAGAAAGGGAGATTTGGGACTTTGGTGGTGGGAATGTTGCACCGGTAAAGGGGGTGTTCTTTACATGACCGAAACCTAATCACAATCATATATGTAATCAAGATGTTTAAATAAAGGAAAAAATCTCTTAAAAAAAGAGTTATGATATCACCAAATATGTAATCTTAAGATTAAATATATAAGAGCACAGTAATGTGTGATTTTCCAAATAAATTTTATCTCTCATTTCATTTTCCTTTTAAAACCACTGTAAGCATGTCTTCCCGGAGCAACAACAGAAGATTCAAGAATAAAAGCATTTCAGAGGAAGTTAAATCACTTCTTCTGAGTAATTTCTAACATTTGTTTATTTCTGGGTTTTGATATCTTTAAGTGAAATGAGGACAGGCTAAGATAGAATATTTGCATGCAACCTTTACTTCATATATTATACATGAATACACATATGATACACATGTATATTTAAGCTTTACTTTTTGGAGCATTTGATATTAAAGCGAAATTCATATTTCTAATATGGTTTAATAAATTTTACTCTAATTAAGGATGATATGTTTTATTTTTGAATAGAAGTAGGAACTTTAATCTATATTTTAAGTTTTATATTAAATATTAATATTGAATTTGAAACTTAAAACATTATTTGAAAAAATGAAATTGTCATACTAATAGTAATAAATATAAATTTTAAAAAGTAATAAATAATAAATCATTATTATTTCATCATTTTCTGCTGACAATAACAATTAATAAAAACTGAAAAAAAATAGAAAATAAAACAAATTGTTTTCTAGATTGTCTACAAGAAGTATATTAGTCTATAGAAGGGCATAGGTTTTGGAGAGAATGCATGGAGGTAAGGCATTTGCCTTGCATGCAGAAGGATGGTGTTTCGAATCCTGGCATCCCATAAGGTCACCTGAGTCTGCCAGGATAGATTTCTGAGTGTAGAACCAGGAGTAAATCTTGAGTGCTGTGTGTGTGATCCAAAAACAACAACAACAACAATAAATGAAGGGCATAGATGATGGTATGCGATAACAAGTACAGTCTTAGTGGTGAAAAAGCAGAAGAAAAACACAAGTAATAAAAGTAGCAAAGCATACATATTTCAAAGTATCACTTTTTCTTGCAACAGATTTCCATTAATGGCATTAAATAAAAACTTTTTCTCTTTCTGCATTTTTTGTCTTTCATTTTTACTGTACACAAACTGTTAAATAAAGAATACAATGGCAAATTCTTCTTTTTTTTTTTTTAAAGGAGGATTCTACCTCTGGAAAGTCAACAACCCAATTGGGAAACATCTCACTGATGGAAGATAATTTATACTACACTCACTATGCAGTATTGACCTTTAAAATTATTTTAAAGGAATAATATTTCTAATTGGGTTTCTGCTGTACAACATGGGGATTACAATCTGATTTTTTTGTATTATAAGCTTCTAAATTGCTAAGAAAATAAGTTTATTGGTTTGCACCACAAAACAGAAATGGCAGTTTGATGATATAAAGAGATTAGTTAATACAATTGCAATCATATTGCAATGTGCGTAAAATCAGTACTACATACCCCTTAAATTTAAACAATATTACATGAAACTAAAAATAAAATAGGGACAAAGTGATACTACTATGAATAGGATTATTAGCCTTGCATATGGGTTAACCTGGATTCAAACCCAAGCATATATATAAACTCCAAAGCCTCATCATAAGTGATCCCTGAGCATCACCTGATGACTCTCATAAAGAAAAAATAAAATTAATAAAAGTAAATCATAATATACATCTTATATCGTACTTATATTTTTTACTTGAAATAAATAAAAGGGAATTAGGAATATGATTCAGTGAAAGTGTCTGAGTTCCTGGGAGGGGGTGGGAGAAGAGCAAAAAAGGAGGTGGAAAGGGGAGGGAGAGAAGATGGAAGATAAAAGAAGGGAAGGGGGG
>PVKC010032237.1:0-14310 GCA_004027635.1 Crocidura indochinensis | reverse complement strand
AAAATAAAGGAGGGCAGAGGAAATAATATACCATGATCATGGATTAGTAGGATTGACATAATTAAAATGGCAAAACTTTCAAAAACATTTTATACATTTAATGCAATACTTCTCAGAATACACATGACATTTTTCAAAGAATTGTCTCAAATGCTCCTAAAATTCACATGGAGTAATAAATGTCCACAAACAGCTAAAGAAATCCTTAATAAAAAGAAGATGGGAAGAATCATTTCCCCAACTTTAAACTATACTATAAAGCACTCTGCTTTCCATTTAAGCACCAGATCATGGTCATTTGTCTATTTGCTGTGGAGAGGTACTGAATAAGTCAAGCCTTCTCTTCCTTCACTGAGTCACAAGATAATAAAGTTGTACTATGCTGAAACCCTTGAGAGGGCTAGCAATCTATATTTTTGCCTTTCATAATTTTATTTAAGGGGGGTGGAGAACATCCCAGATATACTTATAATCTGAAGGCCACTCTTAGTAATACTTAACCCTACTGCATTGGCAGGCCTGTAGTAGGGTGCTCAGCCTAATAATATAAGTTGCTAGGGTAATCAATGTGGGGGTGCCATTATGCCCAAATCTTAGAAAACCAAGGATGAAACTAGGGACTGTATACATTTGAGACATCCATTATGTCTTGTACCATATTTTGATAGCTTCTGAGTTTCTTTTAATATAGGTTATCTCTTACTGGAATATGGGTGTGGGATGGGGAAAGAAAATATGATTGTTTGCAATGTTCTCTGCATTTCTCCTCCAATTAACTACTAAACAGAAATTTTTATTTTCAGCGAACAGTCCATGACATAGACATTTACATACTTTTTGACAGCACTGGCACACACAGAACATGATATATTAATTATGCATTTGGATAAGAAAATATGGCCTCCTATACCAGGAAATTAAGGTTCAAGGAACTTCATGTACTCTAATATTTGTCCTGCTGCTACTATAACTGAGGAGGCTTAATGTTTAGCTAATCTTCTTATAAGGTGAACAATCATTCTGGTTAACTCAGCATTTAGAGATTTTTTAAGATATGAGATTATTAGTGCTAAACAGGGGCTGTCCTGGGAAAAAGATAAATTGACCACTCCACATATTAATCATGAAGCTCTGAACTAGATTACAGCCTGTAATTTCTGCTGAGTTTCAAAAGGAATAAATAAATAAGAAAATAGAGAATCTAGAGAGGAATGGGAGGGACAGAGTCACCTATGTTGAAGAAGAGAAAGAAAAGGTATCAAGAGCTTTAGGATGCATTCCAGGATGTATTTTAGGGAGATTACCTTTTATAGATAGTTTGGAATAAAAGGAGACCTTGATAACAGATTTTACAGCTTTTTTTTCTTGAATTCTAGTACTTGCTAACATAGCTAAGCTTCATGACACTTAGTCTTTTCACAGAAAACCCTGGAAATTAGATATAAAACCCTGTGATCTGTGTCAGGGATTATCTGAGCAAAAGGTTCTGATAGTTGAAAAACTATCGCTTTTTATTCTTTCATTAAACTCTTTTTCAACTGAACTTGTGTACTTGCCCTATATATCCTGATAACCAAACATTTATTTTTAAGTTAGTTAATGATATAAAAGAAAACAAAGTCCTGTATTATCTACTTTACTTCTATGTCTGAGTCCCAGTTGAGATAAAGTTTAGGGACACACTAAGTCTATCAGTTCCATATGATGTGTCACCTTTTCCACACCTCTTCTTACAGTTTAACTTCAGCCTTTGTTTCACAAATCAGTGTTACAATGGGATTTCAAAAGGTATAAACATCCTTTAAATATCCTATATATAAGTTTTTCTACAACCCTCATTTGACATTCCAGATCTGATCAAAGAGAAAATTATAGAACAATCCCATTTGTGATATACAAAACGTATTCTTTTGTATTTTTCTTTGTGGATAGTTCTATTTTCTCTACTCTAAGAAGGCTGAATATGAAGCAGTTACAAGCTTTGATATTCAGCCAAGAGTCTTCTTGCTAAAAGTTCATGTGAGTGGAACAGAGGAAAGATTTTTACAAGGTTAATAATATTTGCCATGCTAGCAAATGTGGTGTCAGCTGCTGAAACTATCTCTAAAAAATCTTAGGACCTAGAATTTGGATTGTATTTGCTATCATCACTTTTGTGGCACTATAATATTTATTAAAATTAGTTAACAGTCAATATTTTTCTCCCTCTAGGAGTTTTTTAGTTCCTTCAGTTCCATTAGTATGGATTCCCTTATTTTCTGAAAGAATTCTTTGCATTGGTCGGGGCATTGGTGCAAGCAGTAGGGCATTTGCCTTGCACGTGCTAACCTAGGGTGGACAACAGTTCGATCCCCCGAGTCCCACATGGGCCACCAAACCAGAAGCGATTTCTGAGTGCATAGCCGGAAGTAACCCCTGAGCATCACCGGGTATGGCCCCCCAAAACAGAAACAACAACAACAAAAAAGAGTTATTTGCGTTTGTTAAATTGTTTACCTATACATTTCTTAATTTCGCAGGCTAATGACTTATTTTTTGTTGCTGAAACCTTAAGTGTTAGGTGGCTATCGTTACTGCACAACAGATAGTGCTTTGGACTTTTAAAACCTTAAGGGCTAATTCTAGGTTCTCTTTTATAACTCTCAGCTGTTTTCTGTGGACTTAGAAATTTTTCAGGATTTCTCTCCATATCCTCAACTGCAGGGATCTTCTTTAGTTTCCCCATTGTTCTTTGCACTTAATCGGTTGGAATGCTGGAGTTTCAGGGTGTTTAATAAAGTGATTTATTGAGCTAGTTATATAAAAGGTGGCTAGAATTATATCTGATTTAGAGGTTATTATTCTAAACAAGTGAATTTTTATAAGTATGATAAAAATATTTCAAACTAATTCATTGTTTTGTTCAACTGCATTTTGAGCTGTGTATTTTCTAGGAAAATAAAGTACTCTGTCTAATCTGCCTGGAAATATTATATAAATAGAAATGTCTTCTCTAGTTTCCTTGCTGTTTGGAAAGAGGAGGTTTGATGAGATGCGGTGCTGGAGGGCAGGTTACCAGGGCCATCGGTAGGATGCAGAAGTGGCTGGGGAAGATTCTCCTTACTTTTTAGTTTTTTTTAAATTTTTACTTTAATTGCCTGAGTTCTATGGTCCCTATTTCACATTATCTTTCCGCAGTGTTTAAATTACTACTATTTTTTCTCTTGTGGATGTTTTATTTTGACCTATGTAATCATTTCTGGGCATTCCACTTAATTTTTTAAGTCTTTCATTTATTCTATTAATGTTTTCTTTTATTAATTTTGATGTTTGAGTAAATGGAACATACTAAATTATGATAATACTTTTATTCTTCATATAATAATTTTATTATCATTTTTGGTTATGTTTCTGTAAGATGATTATCCTAATAACTTTTTACATTTTCTACTTTCTTTGTATATTTCATTTATTATTGATTTAGTAATTATTGGTTTGGGGGCTATGCCTGTTACTGCTTAGGGGTTATTCCTAGCTCATGCTCAGAAATTACTTCTGGCAGGCTTGATGATTTTAATGTATGCTAGATATCTGATTTTATGCTACTATATATTAATTTGGGAGGCACACCTTGTAATGCTCAGGAGTTACTGCTGGCTATACATTCAGAAATTGCTGTTGGCGGGGGGGGGGGGCATATGGGACACCAGGAATCGAACCAAGGTTTGTCCTGGTTCAGCTGTGTGCAAGGCAAATGCCTTACTGCTGCACCATTGCTCAAGACCCTATATTAAGTTTTTTGTATTTAAAATTAATGAATTCATATTTTTTCCTGCTGCATTTAAATAATAGTAAATTGGTTTTTCTTATTTTTCACTTATTTATAATTTAAATAAAAAGTACATTAACATTTTATTCTAGAACTGAAATTTTTCTTACCTTTTAGACCATTTTATGCTCTGTAAGTACATTGTATATTCAATAACAGCTCTTCATTCTGGCTTAAATGATTTAATGATCTTCTTGACTCAATCTAGGATTCAACTGGTCCTCCCCCAATCCCCAATTTAGCTCTATATCTCAGATTTTGTAATGTTTTGTTTGTTTCCAATCCATAAACATATTTATTTGTTGTTTTTGTTTGTTTGTTTGTTTGTTTTGGCCCACATTCGTTTGATGCTTAGGGTTTACTCCTGGCTAAGTGCTCAGAAATTGCCCCTGACTTGGGGGGACCATATGGGATGCTGGGGGGTCAAACCATGATCCTTCCTTGGCTAGCGTTTGCAAGGTAGACACCTTACCTCTAGTGCCACCTCTCCGGTCCCTATTTCTTGTTATTTCCTACCAGTTTTATGGTGACCCAGAGATTAATTTCAAACTGATTGAATCTCATATAATCTCCTTTACCCATTATAAAGAGGCTCTTAATTAGTTTTCTTTTTTATTTTTATTATGGTCAAAGTGAATTACAATCTTAATTTTTGTTATGTCAAGGTAAAATATCTTAAACTTAAACATTCTGTTATATACAAATAAAAGGAATAAAGTATAGAGATAAAATACAAAACCTACAAAAGGTAGGTTCTCAGTATTTTTTTCCTCTATTAACAAAGTCCCCAAATAATACTATTATGCTAAATATTCTCTCTTTTGTCTGTGTTACCTAATATTTTTAATACCTATTTCTTATCTCTGGTATTTTATATTAAAATAGTATTTTTTCTCTAAACATAAATCTCTTGATATTTTGTTAGTTTTTTATATCTCAGTAACCAAGGAGATTTCAGAAATTTTGACGGTGGAGTTAACACTAAGGTATTACAGAAGAGGGAATAAAACTGTTTTTTTAAACATGTTTCAAAAACATTCTTCTTAAAAATAATGTTTGCTTTTCATAGAAACATAGTTTTAAAATCTGCCCACAATCATTTATCATTCAGACTTCTACCTTTAGGAGTATTTGTTTAAGAGCTAGGGAGACCCACACACATATCTTGGGAAATGGACCCAGAAGAAATAAATCTTCTTTGTATGACCTGCTTCTTGTTATTTTTTATTTTGTGACTTTGACATAACTGGTTCTTCTTTTATTTATATCATAAGATACTGTGGTTTTTTTTCACAGACACTATTCTCTCTAGATAGAATGAAAATCTTCATAAAGTAGATTAACATAATATTTATAAAGGTCTTTTCACCACTACTATATTTTAAGAAAATTGTGTTAACAAATATTCACACTGTGGTATATCTCTTATTTTCTAAAATAGTTATTATGCAATACATTCATTTTTTCCAACCTAACTTTTTACTACTATAGTCAACCCTGTTTGTTCCTCATCTCACCTATTGCTAATGTATAGTTATGCTATCTTCTTACATATTGCAGATTTGCAAGTATCCAGCTTTATAAGATGCTTTATTTGGTTCTCTTATTTGACTTTATTGCCTTGATTGTTGGGTCCAGTAGAAAATTATGGGAAAAGAGGAAGGAAAAAAGCAGTAGTATCAAACATATTTGAAGTCATTTGGATAGCTAAAGACAGGAACTGTAAGAGAAGTACCAACGTAAGACACAAACGAACTTGTGTCTCAAAACAAATAGTTCTTTGCTTTTCCAGTTCAATATCTATGCCTAGATGTTATGATCTATTTCTAGGCCCACCCTGCTATTCTCTTAGATATCAACAAAGAAGCTTTGGAATTTCTTAGTTTTCTTTATCAGCAAGTGCCTTTATTCCCAAGGGGAGTCCACAAGTTCTAGTTGAAGAATTATTTTTTTTCTTGAGATTCCCTCCTCTCATCAGGCCAATAGGCTAATTGTCTTTCCACTTTTTTGGGGGAAGGGAAAGTTGGCTTTTTCCTCTAGCTATTAGTAACTCTCTAATCCCGGTTTTTCTCTTATATACTAAACATTCTGATGCATTCATTCCATTTTTCAACAATACATATATCTCTTTCCAGGTCCATTACATACCCAAAGCTACCTCTTTGTCCTAAAAGTTACCTCCTTTAGGGAGAAAATGAAAATAAAATCAAACTGACTAAAAATATTAATAAGATATCTTGGTTTTCACCTTGATGCCAGATGAAATAGTTTTCCTTAGTAGTTAAAATCCTGAATAGTCTGTAGGTCAGACCAATGTTTAAGTCTATTTATTAGGTGTGCAAATCAGTCTAATAACACCAAAGATTACAGAATTTTATAAAAAAATAAGATAAGTGATTTTTCTTGAGAAAGCTCCCTTGTCGGTCATTGATGATTAAAATATTGTATGTATGTATGTATATATATATATAATATATAAGTGTGTTGTGCAGTGCAGGAATCACTACCCAAACAACAGGCAAGCATTTGAACCATGAATGTATGGCAAGAAACTGATTTTCAAATTTTATTCTAATTAAAATTTCTTTTTGTTTTTTTTGTTTGTTTTTTTATTCTAATTAAAATTTCTTTTTGTTTGCTTGTTTGTTTGTTTTTTTGTTTTTGTGCCACACCCGGTAATGCTCAGGGGTTACTCCTGGCTATATGCTCAGAAGTTACTCCTGGCTTGGGGGACCATTTGGGACTCTGGGGGATCGAACCATGGTCTCTAGTAGGCTAGCGCTGGCAAGGCAGACACCTTACCTCTAACACCACCATGCCAGCCCCTAATTTATATTTCTTAATCTTAAGTGTTGAAAGTCACATAGGGCAATGCCTACTATATTGAAAAGCATAACTCTTTGAACTTGAACCAATTATACCAAGTACAGAGTACAAGAACAGGTAAAGTACAAGTAAAAAATAATAGATATTTTTTCAGTCTCCATTTTATGATCTTGTTTTTGATCTACCCACCATTGATAATGACACCGAAGAGGCAAATAATATATTTCTGGTGTTAATCAATAACTACTTTGTATGATTTTGATTAGACTTATGTTCAATGTTATTAATAATGCATATAATACTCTGTTTTAAATACACATCAACAATTAATTTACAATTAGATTCCAAGGTAATTTTTTACCAGTACCTAAGCTTTTCAAAGTTTACTTCCTTACATTCCTTTTATTATCATTCATTCCTAGTTTCTATTATCTTTTTTCAACAAAATGCAACCTTTAAAGTTTGAGACATTCTATATTAGCCTTAGAGATTGAGTCAATATTTGGTGGGGTGTCACACAATTTTTAGCAAAAATCTTTGAGATTTGGCCTTTCTTCAGAAAAACTTGTCCAAAATGAATTTCATGCATCTCTGCAATGGGATTTCCTTATTATCTCTGTTATAATATTTCTTTGCTTGGATCAGTCCATGCAAGGGCAGCCTGGAAGGAAACAGTATGGAATTTTAAACTGGGATTCCTGATGAATTACTGTGTCTCCAGCATGAGGTGAATGAACATACTCTCTTAGTCCTCATACCATGCTTAACTCTTGTTCAATTATAATGATGGACAATAAAGAGAGAAATAAAGATAGGATGGGTTACACATTATTCAGTAACCATTATATTTTTGATCAACCTGATACTTTTAGAAGTAGGAAAATATTACTTCACAAAACAAGCAATATTCTGGTTGGGGAAATAAAGTTGTGCAACTGGCAGAAACTGAAATTTGGAACAACAACAAATATGGAGTTATAGAGTTTTAGGTTATAGACATTTGGATCCTGACTTTGGGGGGGGGGGAGACGGGGGAAAAACGTGGTCATCAATTACAATCCAGAGCTAGTGAACTGTAATACAGATTTACCCCATGGATAGTGACCAGGAGAGAATATAGAAGTGAAAGGAAAACATGGACCTCTCTAATTCTCCCTCTGGTCTGCTCCCTTCCCATCACTGGCAACACTGTGGTCAATGGTAGTTTTATATATCCTTATTGTCACCATCCTCCCCCAGCAATTTCATAGAAAATAAAGGTGACTTCTAGCTTTAAAGTCACAATGCTACCTGTAGGAAAATAAAATACACTAATACAATACTTGAACAAATGTGATTTATCTTTATTTAAGCACTATAATTACAAACATGTTTATAGTCAGGTTTAGTCACAGAAAGAATACCACCCCCTTCACCAGTGTAACATTCCTACCACCAATGCCCCCTATTACCCTTCCCCCAAAACCCCTGTCTTTATTTTAGACAGGCATTTTGTTCTCTCATTCATTAACATTGTCATGATAGTTGCTATTCTCTAACTGCACTCAGTACTCTTTGTGGTAAACTTTATATAGTGAGTCGGTCCTTCCAGCCCTCATCTCTCTTGTCTCTGGGTATTATTACAGTACTCTCATTTTTGTTTGCTTCCTTTTTAATACCATGGCTACAAGGTTGTTCATACTAGTTATTTTTTTCATAAATAAATTCGTTCATGATTGTGTTGCAGTCATACAATATATAACAACCTCACAAATGCACATTTCCAGCCATCATGTCAACAGTTTCCCTCTCGCCTGCCCTGATTTCCTCTCCCCTCCCACCCACCACCTCCCGACTGCTTCTGGGGAACACATTTTAATTTCTCTTTCTCTTTATTTCTCTTTCGTGCCCTCTTTCTCCCTTCCTCTCTCTCTCTTTTATTTTTTGACATGTTGTTTGCACCATTGCTAATGAAAGAGTTCCATGAATGTTCCTTTTATATTAGACCCTTCACAACTCAAACTGCACTCTCCTCTCTTTGAGACACTTTTTTTCTTAGAACTATGATTTACAAAATTATTATTGATATGGTTCCAGGCATAATACTTTACTATCCTCCAGTACCCTAGGTTACACATTTTTGGGAGGTTCCACATCTGGTCATGTTCAGCAGTTATTTCTTGCTCTGTGCTCAGAAATCACTCCTGGCAGGCTTGGGGGACCAAGAGGATTTTAACCTGGGTCAACTGCATGCAAGATAAATGCCCTCCCCACTGTGCTACTGCTCCTGCCCTAGCCAGGATGACACATTTTAAACAATTCTTATGTCCTATCTCACCTGGATCTACTCCCACCCATTAAGGTGCCATTTGTGAAGTCTATTAAAGAAGACACCTAAAAGGGTTTGTTCTAGGGATACCAGAAGTGGTTGGTATAGTCAGGATTCACACCAAGTTATAGTATGCTTGCTGAGATCATCAACTTCAATGAAATTATTGAAGGACAGAAAGGTTGGTCTGTGGTTTATCTGTTCCCCCAGAAAGAGCACCTGGTTTGGGGTTCATTCTGATGGCCACACTGCCAGGTATCACATCTCCAAAGGGACAGGGGGTCCTTTGTAGTTGGTTTTCAATTATAAAAATGAACTTCTCCCCTTCACCAGTGCAACTTTACCACCACCACTGCCCCACCCCCTTCTCCCCCACCCCCTGCCTATATTCGAGACAGACATTCTATTTCTCTCACTCCCTACCATAGTCATGATAGTTGTCAGTGTAGTTATTTCTCTAACTGAAATCACCACTCTTTGTGGTAAACTTCATATCATGTGCCTGTCCTTCCAGCCCTCATCTCTATTGTCAATGTGTATTATTACAGTAATGTCTTTTATTTTTCTTAAATCACATATATAAATTAAATTATTATGTGCCTATCTCTCTTTCTGACTTATTTCACTCAGCATAATAGTTTTCATATCCATCCATGTATAGGAAAATTTCATGACTTCATCTCTCCTGAGGTTGAATAGTATTCCATCATGTATATGGATTACAGTTTCTTTAGCCACTCATTTGTTGCCTGGCATCTGGGTTGTTTCCAGATTCTGGCTATTATAAATAGCACTGCAATGAATGTAGGTGTGCAGAAGGCACTTTTATATTGTGTTTTTGTATTCCTAGGGTCTATTCCTAGGAGTGATATAGCTGGATCCTATGGGATCAAATTTCCAGTTTCATAAGGAATTTCCATATTGTTTTCCATAAAGGCTGGACTAGACAGCATTCTCACCAGCAGTGAATGAGAGTTCCTTTCTCTCCACATCCTTGCCACCACTGATTGTTCTTGTTCTTTGTGATGTGTGCTAGTCTCTGTGGCATGAGATGGTACCTCATTGTGGTTTTGGTTTTCATCTCCTTAATTATTAGTAACGTAAAGCATTTTTATGTATCTTTTGGCCATTTGTATTTCTTCTTTGAGGAAGTGTGTTTATTTCTCCCCGCCCCCTTTTTTTAATGGGGTTAGATGTTTTTTTCTTGTTAAGTTCTGTCAGTGTAAGTTCTCTGTGCTCAAAAAACACTCTTGGCAGTCTTGCAGGACCATACAGAACTCTGGGAATTGATCCCAGGTCCATCCTGCATAGGCTACACTCTACTACTGTGCTATCTCTCCAGCCTCAGGAATTTTTTTTAATGTTTATTTCTTCTCTATCATTATTTGTGAATAAGAAGGCTATTGACTGTGTGTTAATTTGTAACCTGCCGCTTTGCTAATGAATCTATTGTTCCTAGAAGCTTTTGGTTAGAGTCTTTAGGGTTTTCTAAAGATAGTACATGTCATCTACAATCAGTTAGAGCTTGACTTCTTCCTTTCCTATGCCTTTGATATCTTTTTCTTGCCTAGCTGTTATGACAAAGACTTCCAGCATGTGATCAGAGATATAGCACAGCAATAGGGCATTTGCTTTACACACGGGAGACCTGGGCTTGATCCCTAGCATCCCATATAGTCCCTGAGCTAGGAATGATTTCAGAATGCATAATCAGGAGTAACACCTGATCATTGCCAGGTATGGCACAAAAACAAAAACAAAAACAACAACAACAACAAATAAAAGAGAGATTCTAGCACTATGTTGAATAGAAATGGTGCGTGGAGGCAGCCTTGTCTTCTACCAGATTTTAGAGGAAAGGCTTTTAGTTTATCTCCTTTGAGAATAATATTTGCCATTGACTTGTGATAGATGGCCTTGATTATATTGAGTAAAGTTCCTTCCATTCCCATTTGGTTGAGAGCTTCTTTTTATCATGAATGGGCATTGTAACTTATTGAATGCTTTCTCTGCATCTATTGATATTATCATATGATTTTTATTTTTCCTTTGTTGATATGGTGTATTATGTTGGTTTTATGTATGTATGTTAAACTATTCTTGTATTCCTGAAATGAAATTTACTTGGTCTTGTGTATGACCTTCTTGATAGACAGTGGATCATATTTGCTAGAATTTTGTTGAAGATCTTACTTTGCATCTGTGTTCATCGGGGATATTAGTATTTAGGGGTTTTTTTTTATTAAGCATCTCTGTCTGCTTTTTGGTATCAGGGTGATGTTAGCTTCATAAAACCTATTTGGGAGTGTTTCTGTTTCTTAAATTTCCTGAAAGAGCATGAAAATAATTGATAGTAGTTTATCTTAAAAGTTTAAAATAATTTATTAGTGAATTCATCTGGCCCTGGGCTTTTGTTTTTGGGAAGACTTTTGATTGCCATTTTAATTTTATCAATAGTGATGAGTGTTGCAGACGGCTAATGTCTGTAACTATTAATATTAGCTATGTGGGTTTCATAACCAATCACGGGAGAGAGTTGGATCACGAGGAGACTGATAACAGAATAATAATGTAGAAATGAAAAAATGCCACGCACAAGTGCATGGGATCCGCGCGTAAGATGAAGCGAGGACAAGTTTATTAAATTTAGCTCAGCCTTATAAAGTAAACTCTGGAATGCAAGATAATATTCTTGGGGCATAGCCAGGAAGAAAAGAAAAAGGATTGAATCACTGAGATTAAGGCTAGAATTAGCATATGAAGTGACAGGTAGAGTTGAGGAAGGACAAAGGAGGGCTAGCTGAAATTTTTGCATATTAAAAAGACCAAGTGCTGAGGATGGAAAAGAAATTCTGTTTTGGGGTTCGTCTAGTTTCGGGTAGAAACAAAAAGAGTGAAACCCAGGTAATATTCAGGAAGTGAGAAAAACAGGTAGCTATGGGGAAGTGAGAAATATTTTTGAGTAAGTTTGCAATTATCAGGGAAAGAGAGGAGATGTTTTGTGTTTTGGGAAACATAGAAACTAGCTATGCATATTGAGCTTTGAGGAAAAAGCATCCTTGGCGCCAAGATCAAGTCAGAGAGACTGCTCTGTGGGGGTGCATCGGTTTGGTACTGTCTTCCTTTGACTGAAGGAAAGGAATTTACTGATGCCCGATTTTTCTTAAAGGGAAAAAGTGAAATATCACGGTCTCCTATGAAATTATGTTTCAGAAAATCCACGCAAAGAGGTCAGCTGTCTTGTGACTACTCAAAGCGGGTCTTTCTGACATGATTTCTATCTCAGGAGTTTTTCACTCCTGAGTTGACCGTGTCAGATGAGTCTGTTTAGATATGCTAAATCTCCTGGGAGATTATAAGAGTCCAAGAATTTATCCATTTTTTGCAGCTGCTGTTATTCTGTTGGAGAGGCTTTCCAGTGAGGTTTTCATTTTGTCTGCTGAGTGTTTCAATTCTGTTATTTCAGATTAAATTTTTCTGATTTCTATCTTCATATCCTCTTGATTATTATTCGTGGTTTGTTCAGTTCAATCCATGCTTTCTTTGATTTATATGAGGAGCCTCCATATTTCTTCTTTAAATGCCTTATCTAAGTGACTAAATAAGTGGTTAGTAATTTTTGGGTCATCAAAGCTGCCATCTTCATTCTCTATGCATGGTCTTGCATTGTTTTGTCATTGTCAAACTTGTAGTGTGCTAATTTTTACGTGTTGTATTGAGGTTCATTGGCTAGAAGATTTGTGTGGCTGCAAAGTCAAGCAGAGCAGCAGTGCTCCTCTGGACTCACATTTCTTGGTGGAGACAGCCTACTGTAACCCCTCCTCCAACTTCCTATCTTTTTTAAATATTATCTTTATATAAACACCTTGATTGCAAACATGATTATGGTTGGATTTCAGTCATGTAAAAAACACCCCCTCTTCACCAGTGCAACATTCACATAACCAATGTCCCAAATCTCCCTCCTTCCCACCCAACCCTGCCTATACTCTAGACAGGTTTTCTACTTCCCTCATTCATTCACATTATTATGATAGTTCTCAATGTAGTTATTTCTCTAACTGCACTCATCACTCTTTGTGGTAAGCTTCATGTAGTGAGCTGGACATTTCAGCCTTACTCTCTTTAGTCTTTGAAAATTATTTCAAGAATATCTTTTACTTTTCTTAAAACCCATAGATGAGTGAGACCATTCTGTGTCTATCTCTCTCCTGCTGACTTATTTCACTCAATATAATAGATTCCATGTACATCCATGTATAGGAAAATTTCATGACTTATCTCTCCTGAAAGCTGTGTAATATTCCACTGTGTATACGTACCACTATTTCTTTAGCCATTCATCTGTTGAAGGGCATGTTGGTTGTTTCCAGAGTCTGGCTATTGTAAATAGTACTGTAATGAATATCATTGTGAGGAAGGGGTTTTTGTATTGTATTTTTGTGTTCCTCAAGTATATCCCTAGGAGTTGTATAGCTGGATCTTGTGGGAGCTCAATTTCCAAAATTGCACTCAATCTCCAAAAACTAGACAGCATTCCCACTAGCAGTGGATAAGAGTTCCTTTCTCTTCATATTCTTGCCAGAACTGCTTGTTCTCATTCTTTGTGATGTCCACTATTCTCTGTGAGGTGGTACCTCATAGTTATTTTGATTTGCATCTCCCTGATGATTAGTGATGTGGAGCATTTTTTCATGTGCCTTTTGGCCATTTGTATTTTTTTGTCAAAGTCTCTGTCCATTTCTTCTCCCCATTTTTTATGGGATTAGTTGTTTTTTTCTTGTAAAGTTCTGTCAGTGCCTTGTATATTTTGGACATTAATCCCTTATCTAATAGGTATCGGTTGAATAGTTTCTCCTACTCAATGGGTGGCTCTTGTATCCTGGGCACTGTTTCTTTGAGGTGCAGAAACTTTTCAACTTAATATATTCTCATCTATTTGTCTCTGCTTCCACTTGTTTGGTGAGTGCACCAACTTCCTATCTTACCTGGATGTAAGCGGTCTGTGGTTTGTAACAAAAGGTTTGCCTCAGGGGGAGAGCATGGCAGACAAAGTAGAGAGACAGGTTGGGTAGAGAGGCTGCTTAGCTTAGAAGCCATGTGAGGGGCCCGGGAGATAGCATGGAGGTAACACGGTTGCCTTTCATGCAAAAGGTCATCAGTTCGAATCCCGGTGCCCCATATGGTCCCCCGTGCCTGCCAGGAGCAATTTCTGAGCATGGAGCCAGGAATAACCCCTGAGCACTGCCGGGTGTGACCCACAAAATAAAAAATTAAATTACTTTTCGGAGCCGGGAGGTGGCACAGGAGGTAAGGTGCCTGCTGCCTTGCCTAGGACGGACCATGGTTCGATCCCCCGGTTCCCATA
>PVKC010032236.1:0-14242 GCA_004027635.1 Crocidura indochinensis | reverse complement strand
GGGGAGGCTGCCAGCAGCGGTCAGCATGCTTGTGACTCAGAGTGACAATTATTTTTTTGCTTTAAATGCAAGACAGTTCTTTGGGTAATGATCACAACATCTGACTATATCAACCCTGGTGATGTGTGGGTACAGCCCTACAAAAGGGAATGGAAGAAGACGAGATACAAAATTCAGCGCCTGTAAGGAAGGGGTGTTGTCAAGGGCTCCAGGGAAGTTAAAATGGGGGAAACAGCAGTGAACTTTGGGGAGATATGAAAGTCAAAGATTGTATTTATTGCAAAAAAAATCCCAATGTCCATTTTCTAAGGCTCTGAGTCCTTCTTCTCCTTTCTTCCCCCACACCTGTCCCCAGTCCAAGTGGAAAGGAGAGCATTCTTGTTTGGTATGATCCCCTTGGTTATGTTTTGGATCTGGGAATGCTGTTACCATTCATTTACATGGAAACATTTTTGAGTGTTCCCAGACAATGTCTCCTCGCACCTGGAACTCATTTAAGGCTCTGAGCTGAGACTCTCCAGTGAGAAAGCTGGCAAGAAAGGAAGAGAAACGAGGCATGACATGATGGCCTCTGGATCCATCTACAGAACTCCATAGTGTCAGCCCTCTAAGCTAGGCACCGAACCAAAGCTGAGGCCTCCAATTGGTTGAGGGCAAAGAGTAGAAACAGGGCTTGTTTTTTAGGGGAAACAAGGAGGATCTACTAGCTGTCAGAAGAGGGTAAGTTTGCATCTTTCAGCTTCCTTTAGTGAATATGGAGGAACTGCCCCTTTTTATTGAAAGTGGAGAGGTTCGGGTGGAAGTCAGGGCTCATGACATTGGTCACATTTAGGCATCAATAGTATGACCGTGATATTAGTTAGAAGGAGAGGACATGTGAGAGAGACCATATGAGAATGGTATCTCTTACATGTGGGATATAAAGAAACCAAGTAAGGAAATAACAAATACTCAAAGGTGATGGAAACTCAGAACTGGGCTTCAGAAGGAAGTTTACTCTGGGAAAGATGTGCCTAGGGAAAGGATAAGGAAGTATTGAAACTATGGTGGAGAAAGTGGTATTGAAATGTTATGCATGAAGCTCTACTATTAACAGTTTTGTAAGCACTATGACTAAAATAAAAACAAATACATTTTAAAATAAATTAGCTTTAAAAACATATGAGCATGGTGGAGGATCATTGGGCTCTTCAGTGGTGCTCAAGGGTTTGGTAACTTTGTCCCTTAAAATCATACATTAACACTAGTATTGCCATGTTACCTAAACTACTAATTTCTAAAAAATGCTCTAGTCATTTAAATCTGAAAATACCATTTTACCCAGGATTATTATGGTCAATGAATTCACATAGCCTAAAAGCTAAATGTCTCTTGACCCAGACCACATGGAACTCTCTGTAAGAATCAGGTATTCCAGTCTAATCATGGTTCAGACTCCAGCGCTAATAAGCAGGAATAGCATTTGGAAATCCATGAACCAGGAGTTTCTTACTAGACTGCCTCTGCATTGGTTTTGCACCCACTCAGCCCACAAGTGCTCTTGCACCTTTAGAAGGGGCTGGGGGAGGCTCCAGCAGTTTTCAGATGATCCAAAAGCCATTCTCAGTGAGAGTCAGTCAACCCAGTTAAATACTCAGTGCTTGGGCCTTGGGATGCATTGCTGCTCAGGCTGCAGTGCTCACAGCTTTCTGGGGATACACTATGTGATGCTAGTGGGGCCCGTATACTAACTGGGTTTGAACTCAGGTCCTAGTGTAGGCCAGGCATACATCCCTGGCCACTGAGTTCTCTCCCTGGTTTCTCCACAGTTCTTTCTTGCCTTTGCTGATTCTCCCAAGGCCCTTGAACTCCCTTCCTCATCAGAAACCATCCTGGGGATGATACTGTTACAGTGCCTCTATTCTTTGAAGACTTTTCTGACTTACCACAGTCCCTCAGCTCCTGGGAAAACTGAAGTTCTCTTAGGGTCACCTTACTTTATTCCTGACTCCTTTGCTCTCTCTGTTCCCTGAAAGGCCGTCATCTGAGACATCAAAAATAATTCATCCTTTGTTCACAAACTGAGTGCAATTTTCCCCAAGACATTGAGAGTTGTCCACTGCTCCTTGTTTTTCCATGAGAGAGGACACTCGGGCTTCTCTCCTCATGGCCCTTCATCCAGGCTTTAGTCTTCTGTGTCCAAGCTTCAGGGAACAGCCTGTCAAACACATCCTCAAAGCGCCTACATGCCTGTCAGGAAAGATTGGTTGCAGGTAGGGTCAGTGGTCTCATTCTTCCAGGTGACACAGTTTAGCTTGTTTCTTTTAAGAAATTCTTGACTATAATCTGCAGTTCTCTTCTTGGCCTCCCTGGCATCTTTTATAGTCTGGAGGTGGGTGTTTGGCTGAGAGTACAGAACTGGTTTTCATAAGTACTTTTGCAAATCTTGCAGCTCACTTTGGAGCGTTTCATCTATTTATTGCTGTGGGGCCTCCGTTGAAACAGGGACTAAAATAGTTCTGATTCTGCATCCTGTACATCTCACACGATACATTCTTTATTTCCCCCAAGGACTCGGGATGCAGGGAAAAAGACAATAATGGTGTGGTTCAGTGGCAATGCAGGTCATGGGTAGAGGTGACTGCTTGTGATGTCCGGCTGCTCTAGGCCCAATGCAGACACTTTGAGGCTATCATGCACATCCATAGCCCATTTGTGACACCTCACAAGCTGCTTGTCAGTGGTTGGGAAGCTGTTCTCTAGACTGCATGAGACTAGGATATAGTGAAGAAGAAAAAAACAATTTATTTGAGCCTTAGGTCAGTCACCCTTGGGCAAGTGGTGATGCCTAGACTGGGTTTTAAAGGATGAAGAGGAGTTCTCTAGGCAGGCATATAGGACAGAACCTTCTGGACAACAATAATTTGGAAGCTTTTGACCTGAAAAAGGCTGGAGGCCTCACACTGAGCCTTTGTTTCTTTTAAGATGACCTCATGGATGTGTCCTGTGGCCATTTCAATATCCTCTTTTTTTTCGGGTGGGGGGAGTCATACCCGGCAGTGCTCAGGGGTTACTCCTGGATCTAGGCTCAGAAACCGCCCCTGGCAGGCACAGAGGACCATATAGGATGCCGGAATTCGAACCACCGTCCTTCTACATGAAAGGCAAACGCCTTACCTCCATGCTATCTTTCCAGCCCCAGCCTTTGCTCACTCTTGACTACTCCTTTTCCTCTCCTTTACTCTCTCTGTTCTCTTTTCCCTCTCCCTCCTTCTCGATGTAATTGATTTCTGGGTTCTGCTGATTTTATCTTATATCTCTTTACACCAGCCCTCCATCTTTCTATTTACAACCAAAGTCACACCATTTGTTTCTTTCTTTATAAAGGGGAAACTCTTCTGTTCTTTCTAATCCATCTTAATATCTCCCAAAGCATTTTCAAGACTGCAACTGCTCAGACCTTCAATAATCTCACAGCAAAACTCTCCTGCCTATCACTGCCCTTTCTCCTACATGCTCTATCTTCTTGCCTGCTACCTTGTCTACTTGCTTTCTCTGATTTCTCCAATCTGGCCACATTGCCCTTAGCTAAGCCAAGTACATCTCAATTTGAGGGCTCTTGCTCTTTTTTCTTCTCAGAAAACTCAGCCATCAAGTATCCGCTGATTTTTCTGTATTTTAGAAAAATTAAATTCTATTTAAATAACACTCCATAGACCATATACCCACTCCCAATAGTCTTCTCCCTTAATCACTGTTCTATTTTGTTCATTTCACTTCTCACTACTTGAGACTCTGTACACTTTCCTTATTACTGTTTGCTCCAGTCAAGTGCAGGAAGGCCTTGGTCTTGTTTCCTGACCATTTCTGGGCCTGGCAAAGGAGAAAAAGAGTGGGAATGAAGTGATGAGGGAGGAGATAAAAATTGTCTGACTCTCTTTAATCTCCTCATTTCTTAGCTTGGAAACTCTCCTCCTGGATAGCAGGATAGTTGAAGATTTACTCTGTGTGTAGCCTCACACAAGTATTTTCCACATTACCTCAAATGACACTGTAGGTAAGATTGCTAGTCCCTTTTTAACAGAATGCAGATATCATAGAAACAATTTTAAGGATAATACATCAGAGCCTTAGAGTCAGTAAAGAAATTAGTAGAGCACATGCCTTGCATGCAGCCAACTTGAGTTTGATCTCCAACACCACATCACATCGTGTAGCTGTACAGTCTGATGGTCCCCAGAACTGCTAGTATGAACCTAATAGTTCCCCAAACCATAGTGTCTGAGGAGAATTTCATTCTTCATTCCTAGCATTGAAATGCCCTAGTTGGCTAGTATTTCTGGGAGTGACTCCGGGCTCCCTGAGAGCCCCTTGCCTCCCTAAGAAGGAAAATATATCAAAATATACAATGACGGGGGCAGAAAGTTAATACAGTGGGTGAGGCACTTGCTTTACTTGCACACAAACAACCTGGGTTCAAAGCACAGCACCCTAGATGGTCCTCTGAATACTACTAGGAGCAATCATTGAACACAGAGCCAGGAGTAAGCTCTTGATACTGCCAGATGTTGATCCCAAACATATTTATGTACATATATAGTCTAAATATGCCTACATAAACATATACACACAATATGAGCTTTACATTGGAACTTTTCTGTCTTTCCTGACTTTATGTGTGTATGTAAACACCTCTGCTATATCAGACTGGGGTTTGTATATGTGTTGTGTTTACTAGCCTATTTTGATCTTTTATATTCTTTACCAAAATATTTAACACACACTATTTATATATAAATTTATGTCATTTTACTTATATAGTTATTTATTATATTATTTATATGTTTATGTATATAAATACAGGGATAATGTATACATAATATAATATATATGGATTTTTTTCATGAAACTTGATAAGATGCCTTAATCTTTTTCTTAGTTTCATATAATGAATATACCATGATTATTCTGTTTCCCACTGACTGGGCAGGAGAGATAGCACACCGGTAGGGTGTTTGCCTTGCACGCAGCTGATCCAGGATAGATGGTTCTTTGAATCCCAGCATCCTAAATGGTCCTCTGTGCCTACCAGCAATTTTTGAGTGCAGAGCCAGGAGTAACCCCTGAGCATTGCCAGGTGTGACCCAAAAACAAAAACAACAAATAGATGTTTCTCATTGACTGATATGCAACAATGGCTTTAGTTTTGGTTCTAATTTATTATATATAATTCTATAAGAAAATTCATCATCCTATGCAATTGATCAGGCTTAGGTATTTCCAGGTATGTTAGCAAATCATTATGGAGTACCCTAGACATGATCTTGGGAGATATGTACATAAGCATATATGTACATGTGCTTATTTATTTTCATCTGGTCTTTGTAGCATACATGCCCAGTGGTCTATGCACCTTCTACTCATCCACCACTTATCTGCAAGCTATCCCAGTATCTTCCTGAAGCTCTTCAGGTCCCTTCGAGTTTTTTTCTTATGAGTGACCCACAAGAGAAAACAGATGTCTTGGTTCTTTTGGTGTGTGTTTTTCACTGGAATCTTGGATCAAAAATCCACTCTTCTTTTCATTTTGGTTTGGGGACAAGACCCCAAAGTGCTCAAGTTTTATTCTTTTTTTTTTTTTGGTCACACCCAGAGGTGCCTGATCAGGTGTTACTCCTGGCTCTGATCTCAGAAATAACTCCTGGCATAGGGAACCATATGGGATGCCAGGGATTGAATCCACATCCACCCTGAGTTAGCCTCATGCAAGGCAAACACCCTACCGTTGTGCTACCTCTCTGGCCCTCAGGTTTTATTATTGACTCTCTACTTGAGCTTATTCTAAGTACTGTGCTCAGAGATCACTCTTTATAATGCTTGGGGGACCACTTGGGGTGCCAGGGTTGTAAATTGGAAAATCTACTCTTGATTGACTTCTTTCCCATTCATGCCTTTCCTCAGCAATTTTTTTTTTATCACAGTCTTCCCAGCAGATGGTTCTTAGATTTGCCTCCAAAATGAAGTCCCACTCTTCTGAAGAGCTCAAAGACTAGTTTATGAAAAGAAGTTTATTTTTTTTTTAATACTGATGGTGTGTGAAGTTGGCTTATTTTTAAGAATAAATAAATAGAAAATAAAAAATGAGCATATTTCAGTTCTTAACTTTTAGCCTTTATACAAATACACTTATTAGTTTTCTTTCCAAAAATTAAAATCTGATTATATGAACTTAAGCATATAGACTTTTAAATTTACATAAATGTAATAACATTAAACACTATGTTTGGCACCTCTTTCCATTTAATGGCATATCTAGGGAGGTATTTATATTTGCAAATATAGATCTTTAGCAATTTAATATTCTTGCATTGTGTGACCACAATTGTGTGTTCTTTCTATTAGAGAACATTTGTTTCTAATTTTATGTGGTTCCAAAAATTCTGTGACAAATATTTTTTGAGCATGTATCTTAGTTTGGGTTTTTAAAAAAATTAAATAAATTAAGGCTGGAGCAATAGGACATAAAGCACTTGCTTTACATGAAGGTTCAGTTCTTGGCATCCTATATAGTCCTGCCAGGAGTGATGTCTAAGCTAGGTAGGAGTAAGTACTGGGCATGACTGGATGTTATTCCTCCCCCCCCCCAAAAAAAAAAACATTTAAAATTTGCATAAATTGGACCATGGTAGCACAGTGTTAGGATGTTTGCCTTGCAAGTGGCTGGCCCAGGATGAATGTGGGTTCGATTCCTAGCATCCCATATGGCCCCCTGAGCCAGGAGCGATTTCTGAGTGCAGAGCCAGGAATAACCCTGAAGCACTGATGGGTGTGGTACAAAAAAACTTGCATAAAATAATAAAATGTAATCAATGGAAATGAAACTCATTTTTCAATATTACTATTCTCTCTCTAGAGAGGAAGCTATTCTCTCTTCACAGAGAAAGCATTGAATTCTACGAATGGTGTATGAATATTCTCACCAAAACTTTAATACTAGGTATTTGTTTGCCTAAAGACTATTTCATCACTTTATTATGCATATGGTTCTTCTATGAATTATATTATTGATTCCTTTTCAGTTAGTACAAGTAAAATTCTGTGGTTAATAGCAACTTATAAGTTTACATGAAAAGTTGGTGGGGGGACATTGGTGGTGGGAATGTTGCACTGGTGATGTGGGGTGTTCTGTTTATAACTGAAACCAAATTACAAGCATGCTTGTAATCATGGTGCTTAAATAAAAATTTATATTAAAAAAGAAAAGCTGCTATAATGTTTATTTTATAGTACTTGATATAATAAATTAGTATAAAATTAAAATTCACAACTAATTATTTTTACTGTTTTTTAATTTCACTTCTGTTCTATCCATTCTGTATGGTAGAAAGTCTATGTACTAGGATGTCATGCTTCTAGTTTGCCAGCCAGAGTGAATATACTTATGCCTGGAAATTTGAAATGCTTCAAGTTCTTTTCTAATGTTTTTTTCTTTTGGAGATCTGGGTGTTAAGCATTTATCATCGCATCACTGACTTTTTCCTCAGAGAAAAGTTGACGTTTCAGAGTAGAAACTCAAGCGTTAATTAGGGAATAAAACTTGAGACATTTCAATCTCTTCTGACCCAACATTTTACACTCTGCTATACTCAGAAGTCTTTCCTGGCTACAATCCCAAGTAGAATTTAGTTCAGAAAAATCTGGTTTAGGGAATTTCTTTCCAGTCTCTACATTCCTAACCTGGATCTCATTTTGATGTAACTCAGCCCTTTGATGAGTTGTCCACAGGATTTTTCTCTGTGATGTCTCAGATTTGAATTCCAATGTGGCAATCCAGGATAGCATTATTTATCTTCATTCATCTGTTTTCCATTTGATATTAAGTGCTCTTCCAACATCTGACTCTTTCTCTAAATGTTATCAAAGTAGCCACAAGTTATTGACGGTTTTTTACTCCCTTCCACATGGCAGCTTATATTTTGTAGAAAGCAAAAGACAGTTGGATGAAAGATGGTCAGAAGATGACTTTGGGATATGACATCAACTCTTGAAGTTAGATAATGGATAATTGGATAATAAATAATAGAAGCATTATTTCTACCAGTTATAAAGAAAGGCTTTGTTTTACTACATAAATCATATTTTTAGAAGAAGCTAAGAACATTTAGAAGATACATAAAACTAATATAAAAGTGGAATATTCTGGTACATGTTAAATGATTTTATAAGAACCTTCTTACTCATAAGAAAGTTACTTTTTCTATGTCAGTATTTTCTTTTAGATATCTTTTCTCAGTGTGTAACATGTGTTTTAATAAATATCATTGCTGAATAAATTTGAAAATAATTATATACATACTATTCATCCTGAAAAATTCACAAACCATATTAATATTTTTGATTTTGTGGGGTACATTTTATCAACTATTTTATTTTTTTATAAATATACAGTAAGTCATTTTGACCACACTTCAAAGATGGCCAGATGGATGATCAAGTTTTCTCTTAAAGTGAGGTAGCATTGATTTTATAAAACCATACATATTTTAGTAGGGGTAAAAAAACACATTTCTTTAAAATATACATGGTCACAGAACACAGCACCTAGCAACAAAGTACCAAATACCTCCACCAGTGTCCATTGAACACCCCCTTATTCACTTTTCTCCCCAATCTAGTAACTTCAGTTTTTTTTTTGTTTTTTTTTGTTTTTTTTTGGTTTTTGGGTCACACCCGGCAGTGCTCAGGGGTTACTCCTGGCTCCATGCTCAGAAATTGCTCCTGGCAGGCACGGGGGACCATATGGGGCACCGGGATTCGAACTGATGACCTTTTGCATGAAAGGCAAACACCTTACCTCCATGCTATCTCCTGGGCCCCGTAACTTCAGTTTTTTATTCAAAGTTTAAATTTGCTTTCGATTAGTTTTGCCTGTTCACTTGCTTTGCATTTTGTAATTCACAAATGACTGATGTCATTTAGGATATGTCCTTACCCTTCTAACTTATTTCACTTCGTATGAACTCTTCAGTTCCATTGTCATGAAAAGCAAGCTTTTGTCTTTTCTTATAGTTTTCCATTTGTATATATACCACATTTTTAATCCACTCCTCTGTCATGAAGCACTTTGGTTCCTTTTATATCTGGCTAATATAAATAGCTCTGCAATGAACTTAAATTTGCACATATCTTTGCAAATTATTCTTGTTTATGTTTTGTTCATTCAAAATTCCCAAGCTCACTGATAATTTTTTTATCTGATATCTTCTTTATTTGACATTCACTTTCTTCAAGATTTACATTTTCAATTTACATTCATTTCTTCAAGACTTGCTTCACTCTTACATTACATTATATAGTTATATTATAACACTAATAATAGTGATTATTATTAGTTAGTAGTGATATGTTGCTCCTAAAGACTAACAGATACTATTTTATTCATTACTCAGTGGACAAATAATTCTATTTTCTCTTGTGACTTATACTGTTAGTCAATTTTGTTTAGATTAATCTCAGAATTTATATCAGAAGTTATTATTTTGAGATTCTTGGACCTACTGTGACTTAAGGAAAACCGAAGATGGCATAACTGTTAAAATTCTGTGTTTACATCTCTATGAAAAATTTCAGGGACAAAAATCCTTATCTTTCATAGTATTCCTTTTTTGGAGGCGGGGGTTGGGTCACACCTGGAAGTACTCAGGGATTACTCCTGGCTCTGCACTCAGAAATCATTTTTGGCAGCTCAGGGGACCATATAGAATGGTGGGAATCAAACCTGAGTCCATTCCAGGTCAGCCAAGTGCAAGGCAAATGCTCTGCAGCTGTGCTATTACTCTGGCCCCATCATAATCATATTCTTAAAGGAAATTTTGACCCAGATTACTGCACATTACCATCTCACAAATGCTGTAATGATAAAAGATGTTTATTTCATTCACATTGTTATATCAGAGGCTGAAACAGGACTTAGTATATGCACAAATAGGTAAACTTAAAAGGTCTAAAACTTAAAGCAATATCTTAATATTATGATGACTCATCTTGATACAATACAGAAATTCTGAATTTCTGCAATGTTCTGCCATTTTATTACCTTTTATGCACCTTCTTTTGGAAAAGTTGGAACTTGGAAACATGTTTCTTCCCTAACAATAACTTCAACTGCATCCATTTCCTCATCCAACATACATTCCATAATAAATTTCTCTAATCGCTGGTCATAATTATTTATTCCTTGATGACCTTTACACCTCAATAATCAATATTTAGCACCATTCTTATTATAAATCTTGGAGATTTCAATATTCTTGTATATGCTTCATCTTTTATGATCACCACTCCTGAGCCAAATCATCTCTAAAGCAATGTTTTAGTCCTCTACCCTCCTTAAACCATTCATTCCCATGATCATAACCAGACCTTGTCATCAGATTGATAAAAATAATATACATTCCTTTCATGGAGATAGAATAATGACACCCTTCTCCAGAGATGTCTACACTCTAATCCATGCAATCTGTAATGTTGCATTACATTGCAAAGGGGAATTAAGGTTCCAGATAGCATTCATGTTGTTTAATAACTAACCTTACTCCGCAAATCAGTTATCCCAGATTATCCAGTGAGTCAAATGCAATCATAAGAATCTTTGCATGTGAAAAAGGGAAGTAGAAGAGGAATCAGAAGGGTGCTATATGAGAACTTCACCCACTGATTTTGAGGATGGAGGGAAAAGACCATAAGTAAGATAATGAGGTGATTTCTTCCTCAAAAAAGTCAGCAAATTGATTCCCCCTAAAAAATCCCAAAAAGGTGGATAGCCCTACAAAAAATTGATATTTAGTTCAGTGGCCCATTTCATTTTATCTTCATAATTTCTTTATTTAATCATCATAGTTACAGAAATGTTCACGATTGGGTTTAGTCGATCATACCAACTTCAACATTTTTTAATTGCTCTAACTTCTGCAATCCAGTAATACCACAACATTTTTTACTATCTCTCAACCCACTCATATCCTCCTCTCTTTTCAGAACTAAGATCCCATGATATGGAATTATAATCATTCATTTGCAATGTCCAAGTCTGATGATCTTTTTCCAAACTGTTCCCCTGAGAAAAATTCTAAATCTAGTTAAATTCAACTCATTCACCTTTTTAAAATTATTATTGTTAAACCTGATAGTTGGGTGTGTTCTTAAATCAAAAACATACAAACAAAAAATCCCTTAGCATGACCGAAAGATTCACCCGCAAGTCAAGTCACTACTGTTAAGTAATACCTTATAGCTTCTAGGTATACCACCATGATTCCTCAACTCCCTACTATCTCTTCTACCTGACAAATCACTTACATGACCTTCTGGCTCAGATCTGGGAAAAGCTATGATGGGACAGATCTAATTTTTGTCTCTCCAGTGCAATAAAAAGTCCCCACCACTTGCATCTATCCAACATCTTTATCATTCTCATACTTTCTACTGCACCTTCTCATCAATCCACAGCATCTCCATTCACACTTTTGATCCTTCTACTACTGTTCATTTCTTTTGTCTTCAATAGTGTTATTTCTCCCATCTTTTCTTGAACTCACTCTTGAATTCAAAATTAGTCTTTCCTACTCATTTACTTTCTAAGATTTCTCTTTATCATGTCACCTAATCTTCCTATGGCTGAATATAGAAAGTAACATCGGACCCTCATCTAATTAACCTATCAGCAGCTCTAATATAATATCTTGCCTTAAAACTATTCTATTATATTTCTTAAAAAGCTCCTAGCTTAAATGGTTTTCTGCTCTTGGGTCTATTTTCTGCACAGCAGTCAGAGGTTTTTTGTTTTTAGCTTTTTTGTTCTTAGAAGCTGTGGGTATGACTGCCCTCAGCTAGTCATTCTCCAGTGCTCTCATCTCCCTCAAGGTAAAAACTAGATATCTCACAGGGTACAGTATGCTGTGGTCTGAATCAACTGCCTCCTGCCCTCACAACTTACACTCTCTCTTCCTGTGACAGCTCCATATTCTGGGCCACTTGCTGTCCTCATACACTCTAAATCTCCTCAGATTAATGGATTCTACCCCTATTCTCACTGCCTGCATGGTTCTGCCCCTTCTGATCTCTGTTAAACATCACCCTGTCAGTGTTTTTTCCTGACAACATCCAATTTTAAAGAATAAAACACCTACTACTGATCTTTTCTCCATGGAATATAACACTTGCTGAGGTTTTGTATGTGTATATGAATATATATACATGAAAAATAAATATAGGTAAGATAATTAATGATAATTAATTAATTAATTAATTTTAGCTTTTTTATTATTTAGAAAATGCTTTTTAAATTTTATTATAACCAATTACTATGAATTATCAAATTTAAAAAGAAATACTTTAACATTAACCTATATAATTATATATGATATGATACATATAAATAATATAAATTAAATTATAAATATATAATTACAATATATGATATAAATATCATTATAATAATGCTTAATTAGTATTAACTATGCATGATAATGAATATAAATGTAAACAATTATATAGGTTATGATATGAAGCATGTGATCTAATGTATTAATTCTATATATGACTATTTTATGCTGTGTAGCATATTACTTTTGCATATGAATATATACTTTTCTTCTTACCTACTAAAACTTAAGGGTTGGGGAGATCTCTTGAAGAACTGGAGTGCCTACCTGCCATGCTTAGGGCCCTAGTTTTGATCTCTGGCACTACATGGCCTCCTTACACCTTGGAATATAGCCCTGGTGGCCCTCTGGTGGCTCTCAGCACCATTGGGAGGTCCTCCACAAAAGTAAAATGATTGATCAATAAATAAATAAATTAATTAAGTGCCTTCAGGAAGGGCCTTGTTGTCATACTTATGTTTCTTAGCACCTATAAAAATGCTTCATGTAAGTAAGATTGGGTCTGTCTGTGGTATGAATGAATGAAAGGAAGGAAGAATTTAAGTTAAATTGAAACATATTTTATCTTTGACTTTGGATTTTTTTTTTGTTTTTGATGTTTTTGGCAGCGGGGAAAGCAAGACAAGCATTTCCCACATCTCAGCTTTAGTTCTCATCAAATATTCATGCATGATCCTGAGAGTTAGTCTACCTGATGTATTTTCAGTCTCGGGAGGCATCTTCTTCAAAGTCCTGGAATTCTGTGCTTTCTTTGCTGTCTTTTGATAATCTCCCCTTAAATGCACTCTTCTCCTGGGAGAAGAATGAGGGGTAGAAGTTAATATTGATGTTGGTGAATGATTTCTTTGATATTTGTGAGAACTGCTGCCTCTCATTAGGAGCAGCTTAAGAAAGGAAACGCCACCACATTTCCCACAGTAGGAGGGAGCAGCTTAAGTCTAAGACAAGTTTGGAAATTGCCTTTGCCCATTAACTGGTGTATAATGATTGGTTTACTCCAATGCAATTTCATTTTCTCACTATCATATATGCATATATTCTTAGAAAGATTGAGTCAGATGAAGTTTTCTCTTCTTTTTTTTTTATCCTTTTAAAGTTAGAGCAACCTAAGAGCTTATAAGAAGTATATCTATAGCTGATGGGATATTATAGGGGGCCCCAGTTTTAACTATTCCATCAACTCATAGTCAAATAAAGTCAGAACAAAAAGAACTCTTTATTCCCTTCTCCTTACTTCAATTTTTCCTTCCAAATTGAGATACTGTGACTTACAATACTGTTGATGATGGCTTCATGCATACACCAACCTCTTATTTTGGAGGAAAGGGCTGGTTACTGCAGAAACTAGCATCTGACTCAGTATTTTGTTATGGAAGACTATAGAATTTTGAGCAGCACTGTTTTTGGGTTTTTTTTTGTTTTTTCTTTGGTGTTTTTTTTTAATCAGCCACTCCAAATCAAAGAGTAATGTGCTATATGTACTACTAGTAGGAGATATAGGTATTTGTTTTTGATATTTGCTAGGGCTTCAAAAATGAAACTGTGACAAATTCATGACCTCTTTAAATTATGGCTGAATTATACGTTCTGTTTCTGTACCTCTAATATAAATGAATAATGAAAACTACCTGACTGCTGACCAACTGCAGCATGTGTTAAGATATCATGTGTTGGGGCCAGGCGGTGGTGCTGGAGATAAGGTGCCTGCGCTAACCTAGGACGGACCACGGTTCGATCCCCCGGTTCCCCATATGGTCCCCCGTGCCTGCCAGGAGCAACTTCTGAGCGAATAGCCAGGAGTAACCCCTGAGCATCACCAG
>PVKC010032235.1:0-14272 GCA_004027635.1 Crocidura indochinensis | reverse complement strand
TATATATATATATATATATATATATATATATATATATATATATATATATATATATATATATATATATATATATATATATATATATATATATATATATTGGTCTTTTGGGTCACACTTGGCAGCGCTCACGGGTTACTTTTGGCTTTACACTCAGAAATTGCTCCTGGCAGGCTCAGGGGACCATATGGGATGCTGGGGTTCAAATCACAGACCTTCTGCATGCATCTATCTCTCTGGCCCCTCTTCAATATATTTTATTAATTTTGGTCTAATCATGAGGTATTTCATCCACGCTAAATTAACTATTATGGTTTGACATTTGGTTCCAGTTTCTTTGGGAGCGAAGGAGTGTGAGGGATGTCGATAGCCAATTTTTCCAGCCCCAATTACTGAAAGGTTTTTCTTGTTACCTTTCATGCACCCAATTCCTGTGTTAGATATTAAGTATCCATATTTTTTGGTTGCTTTTGCTGTTACTGAAGCAAAACTGCTTTTAACGATAGAAACAAACTGTGAAAGATGTGAGGGGAAAGAAAAAAATATAAAACAGGAAAAAAAAAAAACAAGAGATAGCAATGGAGATACATGTTCTAGAAAGAACATGGAATTGAAGAACAAGTACCAAATTTTTTTTTTTAGGAGCTTTTACACAATTCTTCCAATTTTTCTTCTTTGGAGATTAACATACATGTCATGTCAAAGAAAAGCCTTGTACTGTTAATGGTCATATCATCATCTCATCTCTTGCTCTGTTGATGGATTCTTAATAATCTCATAGATTTTCTGTAGTTTTCCTTTTCTGAAAAGTCCACCTTCTCTAGGTGAGGCCTTGCATGTCTGCATCTGAGTGGTGCCTTTAATTTTCCTCTCCAAATACCCTATGATTTGTATGTCAACAGGTTGTGGTCCTCTTATCTTTGACTCCTTCAGGGTTAATAAATCTAGTCCTTAGATTTTATTATTGTTATATTATTATTACTTCTCAACAGTACATTCCTAGAAGTCCTTCAGTCTACATACAACATTTTAAAATGCCCCATGTAAAGTGGAGGGAGAGGTAGGTAGACTCAAGCAAAGAGTATCTCTTTTATACCTATTTTAGTCTACCTATCTCTCTGCTCAATCACTTTAAATACCAATGTCCAGCGAAATGCCTGGCTTGATTGAGGACTAGTAATGTCTATTCTAACCTCAGCATGGGTGTTTTGTGTTCAACATCTTTCCCTCAGAAAAGAATTTCAGGAGAAGGTAAAATAGTCAAGCAAAATAGTTGTTTTTGATTGTTGAAGAAAAATGGTGGGCAATGCTTTTTCCTCTCTAATACTAAGTTAAATGTGATTCTTTTGAATGTTCTGTAAAGTTCCTCACTGAAAAAACATGTTTCTTATAAATTTTTAGAAGCTATTTTAATACAAATTTATTTTCATTAACGATCTGGAGTGAATTAAAATTTAATTTCATGTGATGAAAATACAGTGATTATTTCACCTTGGTAATTTTTAAAATTCATTATCTTGAGGAATAATCTAATCTGCCTAAATTATAAGTTATGAATACAAATTTTTCATAGTATTTGCTAAATATCCTTTTAGCAGTGGAAGACCTATAGTGACCCTCATTAAATATTGCCTATGTGTCTTCTACACATGAAACAATACAGATGGTAAAACCAATTTTGTTTTTGTTTTTGTTTTTGTTTTTGGGCCACATCAGGCAACGCTCAGAGGTTACTCCTGAGTATACGCTCAGAAATCGCTCCTGGCTTGGGGGACCATATGGGACTCTGGGGGATCGAACCACGGTCTGTCCTAGGCTAGCGCAGGAAAGGCAGACACCTTACCACTTGCGCCACTGCTCCGGCCTCTGTAAAAACCAATTTTTAATTCAATTTTACTCTTTAGACAAGTATATATCTTGGATATATCTTGGATATATACTCAGATATATCCAAGTAAAATGAACATTACATACAGATATTCCTTTTACACTTGTTTTAGCTAAAAAATATCTAATTTCAATTTAAAATAATATGGTGTCATCAAATATTGATGAAATATCTTAAGTTTTTTAAACAATACTTTTAAAAGCAAGAACTTCAAAATTGTTAATGTATCTGAAATTGTTTTAGACATAATACCATTAACATATGGGAATAAAACACAAATTACATATCATCTATACATCATCTTTTTATGTAATTTTCTGAGAAATGGGGCTCGGGAGATAGCATGGAGGTAGGGCGTTTGCCTTTCATGCAAAAGGTCATCAGTTCAAATCCCGGTGCCCCATATGGTCCCCCGTGCCTGCCAGGAGCAATTTCTGAGCGTGGAGCCAGGAGAAACCCCTGAGCACTGCCGGTGTGACCCAAAAAGCAAACAAAAAAAACAAAAACAAAAACAAAAACAAAAGAAGTAACCCATCATAGTTTACAATTTCAAAAAACACAATGAAAGAAAAGGCTACTAGAGAAAAGTGACTATTAAAACAGGTAGTATTTCTACTTACTAATTAAACTAGTAAAATAATATATTTATCTTTTGTTTTTAGAGACTTCCCTTCTCTAAGGCAACAATTTTCATACACTGTTGCTTCAACATTTTTGTTTTTAAAGAAAGCAAGAAAGAGAAAGGAGAGATGAAGAGAGAAAGAGGGATGAGAAAAGACAGTTTGTTCATTCCTAAAAATAATAACTAAGGGTGTATACATACACATAAGTGATTAAATTCTTTATGGAAATTATTTAACGTAGTGTCAACAAACTCTTATGTGACAAATACCAGCATTAATCAATGGAATGTGTCTGTATTTTGAACTGCAGACTGGTTTATACAAAGATTTGGTGGATATTTAGTTATCTGGGACTTCATATTCAATGAATCCAAACTATCCTCTTTTTATCTTATATCACCTCTTTAGGTCAGCAACACAATTATTTCAATGTCTCACACTAGAAACCGAATTTAATGTTTTTTTTTCCTTACACATATAACATATCAGCAAATACTGTTAATTTTAATAGTATTCATACTAATTTATATAATCAGCTAATAATATTCCTCAAATATTTTTTCCTATATGGTCTCCCATGTGCTTTCAGAGAGTCACCCCCAAGAACACAGCATTGCTAAGTATAACTCCAATTTCAAAAAGAAATAAAATAGAAAAATACTTTGGGCTAAAGAGACAGTATAGCAGAGAAGGAACTTGCTTTGGATGCAGACTACCCAGGCTCAGTACCAGTTACTCCATTATCCCCCAAACACCCCAAGATTAATTACTGAATGCAGATTCGAGAGTTAGTCTTAAGTATAGTTTGTGTGGCTCAAACCCCCAAAATATATATATATATATAAGCGCTAACAGAATCTAACTACACATAAAAAAATCATATATCATGACAAAGTGGGATTCATCCTGGGCAAGCAAAGATGTCTTAGAATAAACAAGTCAATTAATAATACAACATATCAATACAAGGAAAATTAAAAATCATAGGTTCATAGGAACAGATGAATTGAGTTTTTTTAGAATAATATTATCATGGTATTAAATTCTGATGTTGACTATACAAAAATCTGTCATTCTAAAGCTGATATAATATATGAAAGCAAATGAAATAGCTGACTTAAAAATATCATAAACAAATATAAAAATTTAGTAAGGTCTGAATTTACTAAAAATAACTTTTTGAAAGTTTGGTCAAAGAGGAGTTGGAGGTAGGTACAGTTTAATCAAAGAGGGGAGAGCAAGTAGAACACTTGCCTCACACATGGCTGACCCCAATTTGATCCCTGGTATCCCATTTGGTACTCCAAACACTGCCAGAAATATTTATTTTGTTTTGTTTTGAAGTCACACTCAATGGTGTTCAGGGTTACTCCTTGTTCTGCACTCAGAAATTACACATGGCAGGCTCAGGGGACCATATGAGATGCTGGGTATAGAAGCTGGGTTGGCCACATGCAAGGCAAATATCCTACTCACTATTTGCTATTTGCTCTGGCCCTAACAGCAGTAATTCCTGAGTGCAGAGTCAAGCATATAAGCCACCATCACCCAAAAATGTCCGATCAAATCAAGGTGGTCTATTGAGTTCTTTATATAGACTTGTTAATTTCATTCAAAACAGCTTACAAATGACTGTTCTTTTCCAACTGGAGGGAGAGTGCAATAAGTAGGGCACTTTGTTTTGTATCTGACTGACTTGGGTTTAACCCTTGGAACCAATAGGGTCTCCTGCCTGAGCAGTCAGAAATGATCCCTGAAAACTGCCAGATGTGGCCCCCAAACAATCACAATCAAAATCTGTGGAATAGAAAAGAAATTTACCTCTCATTAAACTGTTTCATTTCCTGAGAACATCATTAGGTAACAAAACTATTACTTTGCTGGACTTTATAAAATTTTAATAGTGGAAGAATATAAGAATGATTTTCAAAGAGTATGGTCAACTTTTCATTTATTACACTGTAAGTTATACAGTTTTCATAGGAACAAGGAAGTATTTATTATGTGAATGGTAATAGTCATTATTGGCAAAAGTAATGAGAAGAAAGTAAAACAAAAGTTATTATTATACACATTAGTATTTATATACAATACTTTGGGGGGGTTGGTTCACACCTGGAAGTACTCAGGTACTCATATATTTGTGCTCAAAGATTACTACTAGAGGGTCTCAGGGACCTATATTGGTTTGAACATGGATCTGTGGTATGCAAGGCAAGCATCCTACTAATGGTACCATCTCTCTGGTCCCATAATATTTTAAGTAATTTTCAATAACATTTTAAATAGTTACTTCTGATTATTTTAAAATTCAATTAATTAAATCAATACTCAGATAATGGAAACCTGGCATAAAAGTATATAAAAGGTATATATTCATATACCTCTATATAAATCTGATATATATATATACTTACAGCTTAATCAAAATATGATAATTTGAAATTAACTAATATATTTAAGAATTTAAAGATATGGCAGTATAAAAAATCAACTTTTAACCCAACTTTATGCAAGATACTAAATTGGTCAAGTTAAAAAATGCAATACTATACCTTGATTTCTTCTATTTCATCTGGCACTATCTTGTATGCGGATATAGTCCCACCCAATCTGAAATTAGGAGAAGAAAATAATTTCAAAATTGTCAGCACTATATAAAAAATGGACTATTTCTACCATTAGTAGCAGAATACCAGCAATATTTGCCCAGAGGTCCTCCCAATAACCATGGAAGAAAAACATTACCATTTTCTGCTTATATTTTTCAAAGTACGAATTAAAAGATGTGGATAATGACTGACTGCTGACAAGATAAAGTAGATTCCTCATCTGATGACAGTGAAATTACCATCTTTACTCCTGGCTTCAGTTACAACTAAGATATCTTAAGAAAGAATCAACAGCACCGTATTGTTTTGTTTCTTATTCTCCTCCACCTCCACCCTTACTCTCTACAAACTACCAACTGCTTGGACTCATAGATGTGGGGCTATCAGACACATGTGGCAAGAGATCCTGAAGATCTCCCTCCCTCCACATACCAAGTGTTACTTTAAGTCACTCATCTATCCCCCAGACATTTTAGAGTAGTTTTAGGCTTAGAAAAGTTGAGCAGAGCAAAAAGCGATCATATCTTCTCTCATTTTTCTGCTATATTACAATGTGTATTATAACTGATGAACCAATATTGATGTCTTTAACTTTTAAATATAATTTAAAGTAGGACTCAGAGACAAAATGTTCAAGGGCAAGTAATGAGCAGTTGAAGTTACAAATATAATCTGATATGACTTTTGACTTGAATATGGATGCCAGGTGAATATCATGTTCATCTGTATGAAACATTTTTTTAGAAGTCAACTAAGTTTATATAATACCATTTGTTATGTTATACAAGTTATTTCTTATAACTGCACTTTAAAATTGTGAACTTGAGAATAAAAAACAATAACTAGGGGCCGGAGAGATAGCACAGCAGTAGGGCGTTTGCCTTGTAAGCGACCAACCCAGGACTGACAGTGGTTCGAATCCCAGCATCCCATAAGTTTGCCAGAAGCGGTTTCTGAGCACAGAGCCAGGAGTAACCCCTGAGTGCTGCCGCCAGTGTGGACCCCCGCCAAAAAAAAACCAGTCGCTTTAGCAACCAAAACAAGTTAAATGAAGTTTATTAAATTGTATATTAAGTATAAAATAAGAACTTAGCATTAAAAGAATTAATTTCAAAATAATGATGGAGGATTACCCCTGGCATTAGGTGCTAATACTCTGGCATGGGTACAGTATTCCATTGTATGTATCTACCATATCTTCACGATCTACTTGTCTGTTGCTGGACATCAAGGTTGATTTCAACTCTTAGTACTGTACTGAGTGCTGTGATGAATAGCAGTATGCATACATCTTTTTGGATGAGTGTTTAACCATGAATAGCTTTATACCTTTATAATTCATGTTGATTCAGTAAAAAAAAAATAAAAGAAATAATAAAAATTAGCAGAGATAAGCTTATCAGCTCAATTTCAAGGTAAATGTGGGAAAAGAATGATGCCTAGATCACCCCTGACCTCAGAGTACAGGGCAGAGAAGGACAGAGAAGAAATACTTAGGACAGAAGTAAGAAGATGAGGAAGGGCTTGGGGGGCCCCAGGTACAACATTAATAAGGGAGAGTGGTATACTATATTACTAAACCACAGTCAACAAAATTCAAAGCATGAAATTCAAACCACAAACACTAAACTTTAAAATGTTATTTGTCAAGGTAGGAGAGTGGAAAGGAACGTGGGAACACTAATGAAGGATAGCTGACATTGGTTCTGGTATTAGTGCTAAAAATTTTCTGTCTAAAACTCAACAATAATAACTTTGTAAATACAGTTAACAAATTTCTAAATAGCTCATTTCTTTAATGAGTTAATTCTAAAATTTATTTGAAAATTCAAAAGACATTTCCACTTCCTAATTTAAATTTCTATAAAACTAGTAACCAAGAAAACGAGATATAGGAAAGAAATAAATCAAAAAGGTACATTTGAAAGTCTAGAATGTATATTATTTAGTTAACTAATTTTGATTTTCCATTAACTAATATTAAAAACATTTTTATTTCAAAGGCCAGAGAGATAGCACAACAGTAGGGCGTTGGCCATGCATGTGGTGGACTCGGGATAGACCTAGGTTCAATTCCGGCATCCCATATGGTCCCCCCTAGCCTGCCAGCAGTGATTTCTTAGCACAGAGCCAGGATAACCCCTGAGCACTGCTGAGTGTGGCCCCTTTTTAATAATTTTAAATGTATAATTCAGTGCCATTAAATACGTTTACAATCTACAATGATCATTGCTATTTCCAAGATATGCATCACTCCCACAGAAACTGCTTCCATTATAACTTTATCCTAGAACGTGGCAAAACTATTAATAATCTTTATAAACTTACTTATAAAATCACATATATTGGTGCCGGAGCAGTGGCAGAAGCAGTAAGGCGTCTGTCTGCCTTGCCCATGATAGCCTAGGACAAACCGTGGTTCAATTCCCCGGCATTCCATATGGTCCCCACAAGCCAGAAGACCTCACTTATATCTATTTATTCTTTCCTCTCTCAATTACTCCCTCTCCTTCATACTTCCTTCTTTTGTGTTTCTTTACCTCCCTTTATTTTTTGCTGTTGTTAATAGATTTTTTAAAAACTTGTTTATTTGCTGGGGGCCATACCACGCTATGTTCATGGCTTACTCCTTTTACTCAGAGTGGGCTTCTGGTAGACACAGGGACAATATGAGGTGCCACGTTTTGAACCTTGATCATCCACATATAAGTCAAGTGCCCTATACTATCTCTCTGGCCCCCTTACTCATTTTTACAGCTTTACTTTTTTCCTTTACTTACTTTACTTTCTTCTTTTTTTTTTAATTTATTTTTGGTCTATATTTGGCTATCAGGGTTTATTCCTGATCTGTCTTGGCAGGACTCAGAAGACCATATGGGGAGTATCAGGGATTGAAGCAGGTTGGCCATATGCAGTGCAAGTGTCTAACCAAGTGTACTCTTTGGCCCAAGTTTAAATATTTCTTTGTAGTATTCATGAGGAATACAGTCACCATACTGAATTTAGGGAAAAAGTACATACTTTTTTCTCTGACAATAGCAAACACTGCTGAGACAATTTTGGAAGTGGGGGATTGGGCTACACGTACTTCAAGCGCTCAGTGGCTAATCTTGATCATGTACCCAAGATGACTCCTGCTCAAGACCACAGTGCCATGGCTTCAAACTATGAATACTGAATGCAAGATATTACCTTATTACGCTCTCTTTAGCTCTGAAACAAAATTTTTAAAGATACAAATCTCTGTTTATAAACTGAAATATTTAAAATTACTAAAATGTTAATTCAACAAACAACGAAGATATTCAATGTAATTCATTAAAAATTAGAGTTTTAGGGGCCCGGGAGATAGCATGGAGGTAAGGCGTTTGCCTTTCATGCAAAAGGTCATCGGTTCGAATTCCGGTGCCCCATATGGTCCCCCGTGCCTGCCAGGAGCAATTTCTGAGCATGGAGCCAGGAGGAACCCCTGAGCACTGCCGGGTGTGACCCAAAAAACAAAAACAAAAAAACAAACAAAAAAAAATTAGAGTTTTAAGAACTATGAGTTTTAAGAAAAATAAGACATTTTTGTAATAATTCTCAAAGACAATAGAGATGAGGGCTGGAAGGTCCAGCTCACAATATGAAGCTCACCACAAGAGTGGTGAGTGCAGTTAGAGAAATAATGACACTGAAACTATTGTATCAATGTGAATGAATGAGGGAAATTGAAAGCCTTTCTCAAATACAGGCAGGGTGGGGTAGGGAAGTGGGAGATTTGGGGCATTGGTGATGGGAATGTTGCACTGGTGAAGGGGGGGTGTGTTCTTTATATGACTGAAATTCAACTACAATCATGTTTGTAATTCAAATGTTTAAATAAAAATATAAAAATAAAAATAAAAATTGGAGCATAAATTTTTATAGCAATAGAAACAATCCAAAAATGAATCATAGAAAACTTCAATACTCGGTGGCAGAGCGATAGCGCAGTGGTAGGGCATTTGCCTTTCAAGAGGCTGATCCAGGAAGGACCACGATTTGATCCCTGGCATCACATATGGTCTCCTAATCTAGGAAAGATTCCCGAGTCAATAGCCAGGAGTAACACCTGAGTGTCACCAGGTGTGGCCCCAAAACAAAACAAACAAACAGACAAAATAAAAAAAAGAAAACTTCAATACTTAAAACAATGTTAGGAAAAAATAAACTAAAGGCAACATACTTGATTATCAGTAAGATTTGAAGGAATGATACACATTTTTATGGATAAGTAATGATTTAAGAACTTTATATTCATGAAATTAGCTTTGCAAGAAACATTAAAAGATCTTCTTTAAAAGACAGGAAAAACCTAATAAAAGTAACTGCTACAAAATTATGGCAATAAATTCCTTCATAATCTCAAGCAGAAATAGTAAAATTAAATTTAAATGCTCAGTATTAAGGAACTAAAACTCATATACCTGGAAATTAAGCAACTTACTACTGAATAAGTGGAAATCAGAAAAGGAAATAAAAATAAATGGAAAGACTTTATAGAAACAAACAAGAATGAAGACACAAGAGCCAGTGATAGTACAGTGGGTAGGGCATTTGCCTTGCACATGACTGACCTGAGTACAATCGGGAGCATCCCAAATGGCCCCCTGAGTCTGCAAGGAATAATTTCTGAGTGTAGAACTAGGAGTAATCCCTGAGCAATACGGGTGGTGGCCCAAACAAACAAACCAAAAAAAATGAAGACACAAGTTACTGGAACATCTGGGACACAAGCAAAAGTGAAGTTCATAGTAATGCAAATGTTCATTAAGAAGCAAAAAGAGGGCCTAAATATATAATCTAACAAAACAGCTTAAATATCTAAACGAAATGACAAGAAAGGAAAGTAAGCAAACACAAAAATAATAAAATGAAAAGAAATAAAACTTCAAAGTAGAAATCAATGAAATAAAATTGAAGAAAAAATATTAATAAAATCAACAACGATAAAAATAAACAAAACTTTGAAAAATAAACAAAACTGACGAACCATTAGCTAGACTCAAAAGAAATAGAGAAAACTTTAATACACAGAATTAGAAATGGGGGCCACAGAGATAGCACAGCAGTAGGGTGTTTGCCTTGCAAGTGGCTGACTCAGGAGGAACCTGGGTTCGATTCCTGGCATTCCATATGAGCCAAGAGTAATTTCTGAGTACCCAAGAGTAACCCCTGAGCGCCGCCGTGTGACAAAAAGAAAAAAGAAAAGTAAAAGAATTAGGAATGAAAAGGGAGACATCACAACAAATATCACAAAAATGCAAAGTATTATCTGGGTTTACTATGAAAATCTTATGACATAATATTTGGAAACAGAAGAAATGGTTAAACATATGAACTCAAAAGGTTGCTTATTCATAACCTTGATTCTAAGGCTGAATCATAATGAAACAGAGCATCTAAGTAGACCGATAACAATCGAGAAAATTACAATGGTAACCAAATGTCATCCCACCCAAACAAAAGCCCAGGCACAGGCAGACTTACAAGTTTTTCCAAAAATTTATATATATATATATATATTTCAATTTTAATTGAGATTCTCTGGTTTACAACACTCTTAATAAATGTTTTCTCATGCACATAATTTCAACCCCACACCCATCACCAGTGTACACCCTCCCTATCTCAAGAACCCCAAGACAACCCACAACTCAATTATGTGAATCAGTTCTCCTGTTATGATGCCTTTAGACTTCTCTCTCTCTCTCACTCGTGTGTGTGTGTGTGTGTGTGTGTGTGTGTGTGTGTGTTTCAGTCACACCAGGTGATATCAGCTCAGGGGTTAGTCCTGGCTATGGGCTCAGAAATCACACCTGGCTTGGGGGACCATACGGGACGCTGGGGGATTGAACCTTGGTCCAGCCTAGGCTGGTGCACACAAGGCAGATGGCTTTATGGCCTGTGCCACTGTGCCGGCCTCATTCTCTTACCACCTTGCAATGTATCTTTAAGTCCCATATAGAAGAGAGATCATTCTGTACCTGTCCCTTTTCTTTTGAGTGGCTTCACTCATTTTCAAATAATGACATCCTTTAGTTTCATTCAGATTGCTAAAGAATTCATGATTTTTCTTTCTTAGAGTTGCATAGTATTCCATTGTTCGTATATATTACAACTTTTTTTTTTATTTTTGGGCAATAACGGTGGTGCTCAGGAATCACTCCTGGCAGGCTCAGGGGACCTGCCAGAGATTGAACCTGGGTCCAACCCAGGTCTACTGTGTTCAGGGCAAACACCCTACTACTGAGCTATTATTGCTTGCCCCCTACCACAACTTCTTGATCCATTTTGGCATTTGATTTGTTTTAGTATCTTGGCTATTGTACTCAGTGTGGCAATGAACATAGGTGTGCATATATTCTTTCAACCTTGTTTTTTCTTTCAAAATTTAAAGAGTTACTTCCCAATCCTTTTCTGTCTATTTCAAAAAGTCAAAGAAACAGGAACCTTTCCAAAAGTTTATTAGACAAATATTACACTAATACCAGAAGCAAAAAGTAAAAAACACAAGAAGCTTACTACTAAAAAGAGAACACTATAGACTACACATCTGATGAATACATATACAAAGATTCTTAACAAAAATATTAGCATACCAAGTCTTAAAGAAATAAATCAGAAAGTTCATACCTGAACGTCTTATTATGGGGATGAGTAAAAAAAGCACAGCCATAGGACATTTGTCTTTCATGCTGCCGACCCGGGACGGACCTGAGTTTAATCTCGAGCATCCCATATGGTTCCCCATGCCTACCAGGAGCGAATTCTGAGTTCAGAGTCAGGAGGAACCTCTCAGAGATACCGGGTATAACCCAAAAATCAAAGAAAAAAAAAAAGCTCATACCCTCTGGCAAAGGATTTATCCCAGATATAAAAGGAAGATTTAATATACATAAATAAATCAATATAATTAACCCTATCAATATAAGGAGAAATCAAAACCTTTATGACTATATCAATGAAGCAGATAAAGCATTTGGCAATATCCAACACCCATTTATTCATAAAAATATCAATACAATGGGGAAAGAAGGCACCTTCCTCAATGTTGTTAAAGCCATTTACCACAAATACAAAGATAAAATCAGATTTAACGGTATAAAAAGCTTTTTCTCTAAGATCAGAAACAGGGCAAATATTATTCAATATTGTATTGTAATTCCTTGTCATAACAATTAGGCAAGAAAGATACTAATGGCATCCAAATGAAAAAAGAAAAAGTCAAATTATTATTTACAGATGGCATACTATTCTTAGAAAACCTTACAGACTATAAAAAAGAACAAACTCCTACAAACAATACACTTAAGCAGTAAAGCAGCAGGGTACAAACCAATACACAGAAGTACATTTCTATATGATAAATTAAAAAAACAGCCAATTTGCAATTTTATTCAAAAATAAAGATGTGAAAGCGTTATATACATAAGATTATGAATTACTACAGAAATAAAATAGCTCAAGAAATGTAGAACACCTCTTGTTCATGTATTGAAAGAATACTATCAAAATGACAGTCCTCCTCAAAGCACTACAGATTCCATGTAGTCTCTAAAAAATAACCAAGACATTTTTCAAAGACATGAGCCAAATGCTGTGCAAATTTATAGAGGAGTAATAAGGTCCCCAAACAGCCAAAGCAATCCAAGGAAAACAGAAGAGGGGAAAATTCTCTTTCCTCAGCTATAAATTATTCTATAATGCCATAGTAGTCAAAACAATGTGGTATTGGAATAAAGATAAGTCTCTTGGGCCAAAAGAATATAACAGAAAACCCAGAGACAGATCATCAGGAATACAGTCACCTAATTTTTGACAAAGGAGCTATATGAGTAAGGACTAGAGCGGTGGTGCAAGTGGTAGGGCATCTGCCTTGCCAGGGCTAGCCTAGGACAGACAGTGGTGCAATCCCCTGGCGTCCCATATGGTCCACCAAGCCAGGAGTAACTCCTGAGCATCACCAGGTGTGGCCCCAAAACCAAAAACCAAAACCAAAAAAAAAAAAAAAAAAAAAAAAGAAAAGAAAAGAAAAAGAGCAATGAGTATTAAGTAGAGCAAGAAATTCTTCAGCAAATGGTGATGGGAAAATTGATCAGTCACTTGTAACTTAAAAATCTTCTCAAGCCATGCATAAACACCAATTCAAAACAGATAAAAGACACTGATGTCAAATCTGAACTGAAAAATCAAGTTCAGGAAAACTTAAGAATTCTTCATGTCACAGAATCTAGAAGCATCTTCAATGATTTAATGCTATTGACCAAGCAAATTGAAGCAAAGATAAAGAAATGGAACTATATCAATTAAGAAGCTTCTACATTAGGGGCCACAGAGAGAGCATGCAGGTAGAGCATTTGCCTTGCATGCAGAAGGATGGTGATTCAAATCCTGGTATCTCATATGGTCCCTCGAGTCAGCCAGGAGCAATCTCTGAGTATAGAGCCAGGAGTAACTCCTGAGCACTGCTGGGTGTGACCCAAACCAAAAAAAAAAAAAACTTCTATCTACACCAATAAGAAACAATAACTAGAACAAAATGATGCCTACAGAGGAGAAAATAGTATTTTACTAACATACATTTTAAAAGTCCTATTATTTCAAATATACATAACTGTATATGGATGTAGATATGAATATATGCACATATCTTATATGTAGAATATATATATATGAGAATGCAAAAAAAATCAACCCATCAAAAATAAGAAGAGATTTATAGAAAAACTCATTCATTGAAGATATGTAGATAGCCAACAGTCATGTTAAAAGAATACTCTGCAGCTCTTAATCCTAAAGGAAAAGAAATCAAAACAATATAATTGCACATAAACGGTGGGTCAGAGAGAATAGCATGGAGGTAAAGCGTTTGCCTTGCATGCAGAATGTTTGTTGGTGGTTCAAATCCCGGCATCCCATATGGTCCCTGGAGCCTGCCAGGAGTGATTTCTGAGCATAGAGCCAGGAGGAACCCCTGAGCAGTGCCGAGTGTGACCCAAAAACCAAAAACCAAAAAAAAAAAAAAAAGAAAAGATTGCACATAAACAACCACTGCTGGATGCAAGGCAAAAGAAACCCCCATCTACTGCTGGTGGGAAGTCAACAGGTCCAGTAGTTTTGGGAAAAAA
>PVKC010032234.1:0-14296 GCA_004027635.1 Crocidura indochinensis | reverse complement strand
CTGCATGCAAGGCAAATGCCTTACCTCCATGCTATCTCTCCAGCCCCCAAAACACATTTTAAAAAAGAAAAAAAGTCATAAGATCTCTAAACACTTATGGAAAGATTTATGTAGAATGCTGTAACTCTGAAATGACTTTATTATTGTTAATAATGATTAACATTATGATTATACCTCAATTTAAAGCTATAAATTAAAAAGTTAAAATATCCTAAGGCCCAAATGTCCCCTTCATTTTGACAGCATTTTTCTCTGTGTTATTCATGTGATTACACTCTCTCTATGGAGGAGTCAAGTCTCCAAGAACCTCAGAGCTCCTAGGTCAGGATGGCAAATGCCTCATCAGTCCTGTGTAATGCTGACACCTTTTACTTTCTATTTACTAAAATGAGTTTCCTCTTTTATAATGCTTTCAGAAAATAGACTCTGGACTTGGAGTTTATAAGGACAAGAATGAACTTATCTTCATCCTGTCCATGAATCACTGCGTCTTCCCACCCATTTCTACAGACACCTGAGTTAATTTAGTCTCAGCTAATTCCCTCCTGCTGTTTTCAGTGGAACTTCCGCCACCTAGGCAAGATGAGTCAAAATGGGTCATCCTCCTCATCTGACTGCTCTGTTCAGGAAGGTATTTGTTTGGAACAAGATGTTTACAATGAAAACCACCAACCATCTTGTTTTTCCATGTTTTGATAACCTAGAAATTTAGCAGGATAAGGCTGCTCCATGCTACAGAAGATGGGAGGTACCTTGAGTCCTGCCAGGTGTAGCCTCAAAGCATAAGTTCTAACTTATGCTAACTACCCCAGATATGTAGGTATAAAAAGTGGTCCTCACAAAACCTAATCTTCATTTTGTATTTATTGATTTTGTTGTCTATCTTTGAAAATGATGACCCAAATAATAAATGAGGGGGGCTATGAATTAATTATGCAACATCATTTAAGCCTTGTCCTTTGATAGACTGAATCAATATTTAAGCAACAACAACTCGAGACTCTACTTCCTTATAGATGAGTCGGTGTTTCATGAGACCTTAAAAGGTCTGCCCAATTGTAAACTCCATCCTGGCACTCTTCTCCCTGGTCCAGCCAAGATGACTTTCATTTCTGACTCTTCTACAGAAATTCCCTCCTCTATTGGGAAGCCTTCTGAAGGGGCAGGCATTCTCACCCCACTGAAGTTCCTATGGAGCACCTTCCTTGTTAGTTATATTCCCTTAGTGGTTTGCTCTTATCCCTTACTATTTCATGATCTGTTCTCCACATTTATTTGCCAGATGTGAACCAGTCACTAACTTGCCAGCAGTAGAAACTAAGTTCTGATTTAGGAAATGGTCTTCCTACAAATAGGCATGAGCAGTCACAGGGCATCCAGGACTTCTTTCTTCCTTCTCCGTGTTAATTGCCTCCCTTCTGTTTTCTCTCTTTCCCTGAAGTGGGAATAAAGAATGGAGAAACACATACTCTCATTCTAATCCAGAACCAGCTTTTAGTCCTGGCTCATTTTTTTCACTTATTAAAATAGGAATTTATGCCAACTTATGGCAGATCCCAACTTCCAAAATACTCAACTGCTTCCTTGTCTCTAGTTTATTATGAAGATAATGGTCTGGTTTTTGTTATGGAGTAGAAAGGGACATGCCCTGCTGTGCTCAGAGCTTCCTGGCTCTGTGCTTAGGGATCACCCCTAGAGGGTGATCAGGGATTCATATGTGGTGTTAAGGATCAAACCCAAGTGAGCTGTATGTGAAGCAAGAACCTTAACACCTGAAATATCTCTCTGGTTCATCTGACTTTTAATACTGTTATTCTGCCTCTCACCACTTTATTTGCATCCTAAGAAATCAACCAGTTTCTCTCTCTCTCTCTCTCTCTCTCTCTCTCTCTCTCTCTCTCTCTCTCTCTCTGTTTCCATGCATGCATCTTGCATTGCCATGGTTATTAGCCCTCTTTAAACAGTCCATATCTTTGAGTTGGATAGAGATGACATTAATAGGTAGTGGTACAAAAACTACTGAAATGTGAGTAAAATGGAAAAAGGGCTGAACAAGATCAATATATTTTGATAATAATTATTCGTTAAGAGACTTTATCCATTCAGAAAATTGACCTTTGATTTATTAGAAAGTGTTTCAGAGTAAGATCTGATACATGACTAATTGGCTGAAATCATTCCTAGCAGGCTCAGGGGACCATATGGGATGCCGAGATTTGAACTACTGTCCTTCTGCTTGCAAGGCAAACTCACTACCTCTATGCCAGCTCTCTGGCCCCTTTATTTGTTTTGTTTTGGGGCCACACCCTGTGATACTCAGGAGTTACTCCTGGCTAAGCACTCAGAAATCACTCCTGGCTTGGGGGACAATATAGGATGCTGGGGAACTGAACTGTGGTTAGTTACATGTTAGCACATGTAAGGCAAATGTCCTACTGCTTGCACCACTGCTCCTGTCCCTCAATTTCCAGTTTTTAAAGGACTATCCATAGTAATTTTCAGAAAGTCTGGGATAGATGGCATTTCTACCAGCAGTAATAAGCTCACATCCTTTCTCCTCATCCATGCCAACACTGCTTTTTCTTGTTCTTTGTGATGAATTCATTCTCTCTGGTGTGAGATGATACCTTCTCATTGTTTTGATTTGAAACTCCCTGAGGATTAGTGATGTAGAATATTTTTTCATATGCCTTTTGGCTATTTTTTTTTTTTTGGTTTTTGGGTCACACCTGGCAGTGCTCAGGGGTTACTCCTGGCTCCATGCTCAGAAATTGCTCCTGGCAGGTACGGGGACCATATGGGGCACTGGGATTCGAACGGATGACCTTTTGCATGAAAGGCAAATGCCTTACCTCCATGCTATCTCCTGGGTCCGCCTTTTGGCTATTTTTATTTCTTCTTTCTGTTCACAACTTCTCCCATTTTTTGATGGGATTAGATTTTTTTCTTGTTTAGTTCTGCCAGTACTTTATATATCTTAGATATTAGCCCTTTAGCAGATGGATATTGGGTGAGTAGTTTCTTCTATTCTGTTGGTAGCCTTTGTATTATAGTTACTATTTCCTTTGAAGTGCAGAAATTTTTCAGTTAATGTAGTCTCATTTATTTATCTCTGCTTCCACTTGTTTGGACAGTGGTGTTTCCTCCTTGAAGATGCCTTCAGTTTTAGTATCATGTAGTATTTTGCCCATATTTTCCTCTATGTATCTTATGATTTAAGGTCTGATACCAAGGTCTTTAATCCAATTTGATTTGACTTTTGTGAATGATATTAAATAAAGACCTGAGTTTATGTTTTTGCATGCAATTGACCAGTTTTCCTAACATCACTTGTTGAAGAGGCTTTCCTTGATCCATCTTGTATTTGTTGCCCCTTTATCAAAAATTAATTGGTTGTATACCTGGGGCTCAGTATCAAAATATTCAAGTCTATTCCATTGATCTGAGGGTCTGTCTTTATTCCATTCCAATACCATGCTCTTTTAATGACTATTGCTATGTAGTACAATTTAAAGTTGGGGAAAGTGATACTTCCCATCTTTCTCCAATGAATATTTTCACTGTTCATGGGAATTTATTGTTCTGAATGAATTTCAGGTGTGTTTGATTCACTTCTTGAAAAATACCATTGGTTGGGCCCGGAGAGATAGCATGGAGGTAAGACATTTGCCTTTCATGCAGAAGGTCATCGGTTAGAATCCTGGTGTCCTATATGGCCCCCCGTGCTTGCCAGGAGCAATTTCTGAGCATGGAGCCAGGAATAACTCCTGAGCACTGCTGGGTATGACCCAAAAATAAAAAAAAAAAGAAAAAGAAAAATACCATTGGTCTCCTTAGAGTGATTGCATTAAATCTGTACAATGCTTTGGACAGTATTGCCATTTTAATAATGCTAATCCTCTCAATTCATGAGCAGGGTATATAGTTCCATTTCCTTTTTCATTTCTTGAAGCAGTGTTTTATAGTTTTCTTTGTAAGGTTTTTCACCTCTTTAGTTAAGTTGACTTCAAGGCACTTGATTTTTTGAGGCACTATTGTGAATGGGATTGTTTTTGTAATGCCTCTTTCTTCACTTTCATTGTTTGTATATAAAATTTCATGAATTTTTGAGTGTTAATTTTGTAGCCTACCACTTTACCTTACAAATTTATTGTTTCTAGAATATTTTGGTAGAGTCTTTAGAACTTTCTAAATATAGTACCATATTATCTGTAAACAGTGTGTGCTTGACTTCTTCCTTTCCTATATGGATACTCTTGATATATTTTCCTAGCCTGATTGCTATGGCGAGTACTTCTAATACTCTTTTGAATAGAAGTAGCAAAAGGGAGAAGCCACAACAATGTCAGTGAGTGAGAGATGTAGAAAGCCTGTCTTGAATACAGGTAGGGGGGTAGGGAGGGAAGAGATGGGGGATTTGGTGATGGGAAGGTTGCATGGTAAAGGGGGCATGTTCTTGTTATGACTGAAACCCAACTACAATAATGTTTGTATGTAATCACTGAGTTTAAATGAAGAAATTATTTTTTTGTGGATTTTGGGTCACACCCGGCAGTGCTCAGGGGTTACTTCCGGTTCCATGCTCAGAAATTACTCCTGGCAGGCACGGGGGACCATATGGGGCACCGGGATTCGAACGGATGACCTTTTGCATGAAAGGCAAACACCTTACCTCCATGCTATCTCCCAGGCCCCGAAGAAATTATTTTTTTTTGGTTTTTTTTTTTTGTTTTTGTTTTTGGGTCACACCCGGCAGTGCTCAGGGGTTACTCCTGGCTCCATGCTCAGAAATTGCTCCTGGCAGGCACGGGGGACCATATGGGACACCGGGATTCAAACCGATGACCTTTTGCATGAAAGGCAAATGCCTTACCTCCATGCTATCTCCCGGGCCCCAAGAAATTATTTTTAAAAAAGAGGAAGAAGCCTTGTTTTATGCCATATCTTAGAGATAAGGGTTTTAGTTTTTCCTCTTGAGTATAATATTTGCCATTGGCTTGTGATATAATGGCCTTGATTATACTGAGAAAACTTCTCCAATTCCCATCTTGTTGAGAGTTTTTATTATGAATAGGTTCTGGACTTTATCAGAGGCTTTCTCTGCATCTATTGATGTGATCATATGATGTTTACTTTTCCTTTTGTTGATATGGTGTATTACATTGTTTGGCTTGAGTATATTAATCCATCCTTGTATTTCTATAATAAATCCTACTTGGTCATGGTGTATAACCATCTTGATGAGCTGTTGGAATCTATTTGCTAGGATTTTCTTGAGAATCTTTGCATCTGTGTTCATTAAGGATATTAGTCTGTAGTTCTCTTTTTGGGACACCTCTGTCAGTTTTTGGTATCAGAATGACTTTTGTTTCCTAAAAAAACTATTTGGAAGTGTTTCTGTTTCTTCAATTTTGGAAGAGCCTAAAAGGAATGACAATAGGTCCTCTTGAGAGGTTTGAAAGAATTCTCTAGTGAATTTGCCTGGGATAGGCAGCACTTTTAACTGAGTCATTCCTGGGACCCTGTAATATAGAATTAATTATAGTTACCCTGATGACTGCATGGTATTTCATTGAGTACCACAGTTTCTTTAGCCACTCATTTGTTGTTGGGCATCTGGGTTGTTTCCAGATTTTCAAGCTGGGTGCCTTTAGGAAGAATTTTGTTAGAGTACTTATTCACTTAGGTTTTAAAAACAGTAGTGGACAGGACTTTTAGCTGTATTAATTTTGGCTTGACAACTGTGGTCTCTGCCTGTGTTTTGGACATCTTTTAGTAGTTTGTAAATACATTGTTGGAAATGCCAAGTAGAAGAGGGACTGATTTCTTGACAGTTATTTCTGAGGTCAATGGTCTAAGGATATCTGTCCTGGATAGATGAAAGTTAAAGATCAGTGAATCAAATGATTTGAACATTCTGTCCCACATTCACCTTTTGATCATGAGACCTGACTATTAAGTGAGGACTTGCTGACTAAGACTCGGAGCCAGTGTATTTGGGGGAGAAATTTTGTTCACTGTATTTGGAAATGATAAACCTATCATCAGAACCCTAGGGTGAGGGGAAATAATATTTGATGCATATCTATATGTGCTGTGTGTATCTGTGTATACCCTATGTATGTCTGTGTGTCTTTGTTTGAGAGAAAGCAGTAGGATTACAGTAAGTAATGGATGACCCTCCATTTAGATCTCTATGTTAGGAGGGTATTATTAGGGGATACTCCAGCCTCAAAAAGCATGTCTGGACTCTAGTTCTAGCAAGGAAAGAAAGGGTGCCAGTATCCAACACCAAGACTCATGTATACATATAGACCTGTGCTCTACCACTGAGTTGCAACCTTCACCTTCTAAATTGATGAGACTCACATACAGCCACAACACATGTCAATGGCTCTGCAGGAAACAAAAAGGCCAGAGTCATGGTGTTTGAACCAAATAACATTTCTCGCACAGCAAAAGACAGCCCATAGGTGTAAAGGAAAAATTCCTTCATTGGAAAGATGTGGGCTAAAATATTATTAACTCTAATGTTAGAAGGTCTGCAATCACTGAGCTCATACTGGTAAGACAGAACAGAAAAACCAAAATACATGAAGGAAAAAAACATTCTAGGGAACTTTTTTTTTTATTAATATCTTTATTTAGACACCTTTACAATCATGATTACAAACATGATTGTAGTTGGGTTTCAGTCATGTAAAGAACACCCCCCCTTCACCAGTGTGACATTCCCATCACCAATGCCCCAAATCTCCCCCCTCCTCACCCTTCCCACACCTGTACTCTAGACAGGCTTTCTACTTTCCTCATTCATTCACATTGTTATGATAGTTCTCAATGTAGTTATTTCTCTATCTGCACTCATCATTCTTTGTGGTGAGCTTCATGTAGTGAGCTGGAACTTCCAGTCCTCCTCTCTTTTGTCTCTGAAAATTATTGCAAGAATGTCTTTTATTTTTCTTAAAACCCATAAGTAATATTCTGCATCTCTCTCTCTCTCTCTCTCTCTCTCTCTCTCTCTCTCTGACTTATTTCACTCAGCATAATGGATTCCATATAGGCCGGGGAGCTGCTTTGCTTGTCACAATGGGAAGACAATGAAGAATCCCACCACACTTAGTGAGGACCCATCTATCATCAATCATATATACCCTCTCTAATAAAGACTTTAGAGAGGAAATATGAAGAATGTTCAAGAACTCAAAGAAAGTGGAATGAGCAGCTAATAAGAATTAAGAGGATACAAGAGTAAAAATGAGAAACATTCAAATAGAAAAACAATAGGACTGAAATAGTTAATAGGCAAAATGAAAATCTCACTGGAAGGCCTAACCAGCAGAGTAACAGATGTTGATAACAAAATCAGTGAGCTGGAAGATGAGCTGCATAACACCTCCATACAATAAAAGAAATTGTAAAGGAACCCTAAAGTGAACAGAAGATGAAAAAATTCTCAAAATAAGTAGACAAGGGCCCGGGAGATAGCATGGAGGTAAGGCGTTTGCCTTTCATGCAAAAGGTCATCGGTTCGAATCCCGGTGCCCCATATGGTCCCCCGTGCCTGCCAGGAGCAATTTCTGAGCATGGAGCCAGGAGTAACCCCTGAGCACTGCCGGGTGTGACCCAAAAACCAAAAAAAATAATAAGTAGACAAATGCCAATAGGTAGACCTATGGGATAAATTAAACAGCAACAACATAAGAATCATTGGGGTCCCAGTGAGACAAGATAAAACCTCTAAGAAGAATCAACAGTCAAGGAGCCAAAGAGAGAGAACAGTGGTAAGGCATTTGCCTTGCATGCAGCCAACCTGGGATGGACCTGGGTTAAATTCCCAGCATCCCATATGACTCCCTGAGCCTGCCAGAAGTGACTTCTGAGTGCAGAGCCAGGAGTAACCCCTGAGCCCCTCCAGGTGTGGCCCCAAAACAAAAACAAACAAACAAAAAAGGAATCAACAGTAAAAAACATCATTGCTTAGAACTTCCCAGAGCTCAAGAATGCATACACCCAAATCCTGGGTTCCTGAAGAGAGCCAGCTAAAAAAAAGACCTAAATAAAAGCACCTCAGTGCACATCCTAGTCAAAATGATGAAAACCACAGATAGAATACCGAAAGCAGCAAGATCAAAAAGGGAAATAACATACAAAGAAATAGCCTTAAGATTTACAGTAGATTCATAACAAGCAACACTCCAGACTGAAGACAGTGGTGGGATATAGTGAAAAAACTTAATGAATAAATGCTTCACCATGAATACTTCACTCAGTCAGACTTTCATTTATGTTTGAAGGAAGAATGCACATGGATAAACAACAGCTCATGAACTTTACAGACTCAAAGCCAACATTGTATGATCTCTCTGGCCCTTCCGTTTTTCTTTTAATGTTGGCAAATCTCAAGGGGTTATTCCTGGCTCTGCATTCAGAAATCATCCCTAGCAGGTGTGGGAACCATATGGGTAGCTAGAGCCTGAGCATGGATTGATCGCAGGTCTGCCAAGTGCAAGGCAAACACCCTACCTGCTGTGCTATCAATGCTACAGCCTCTAATGTATAAATTTTTGTATGCCCGTAACTTCACAAAATCTTGAATACCTAAACAGATCTATCACAATTAACAAAGTTGAAATGGTAACAAAAAGGCTTCTCAAAAACAAAAGCCCAGACCCAGAAGGATTCACTAGTGAATTCTTTCAAACCTTTAAGGAAGGGGCCGGAGCAATAGCACAGCAGTAAGACATTTGCTTGGCACACAGCAGACCCAGGACAGACCTGGATTCAATCCCTGACATCCCATATGGTCCCTGAGCCAGGAGTAATTTCTGAGTCCATAGCCAGGAGTAACCCCTGGGCGTCACCAGGTGTGGCCCCCAAACCAAACCAAACCAAAACAAAACAAAATAACCCTTTAAGGAGGACGCACTGCCAATCCTTTTTGGACTCTTCCAAGGAGTTAAAGAACAGTCCCAAATAGTTCCTATGAAGCTAATATCTCCCTGATGCCAAAAACAGAGATGTCACCAAAAAAGGGGGATTTTATAGACAATATCCTTAATGAATATATAGAAAGATCCTCAAACACAAACACTAGCTCCCCTATTTTGTACTCAGATACAAAATACTAGCAAATAGAATCTAACAACTCATCAAGAAATCAAGAAGGTTATATATATGGTTATATATATATATATATATATATATATATATATATATATACACAACTATGATCAATCTCTGGAATCATTCCAGAGATGCCAGGATAGTTTAATATATGCAAGTCAATCATTATAATATACCATATCAATAAACAAAAAAACCCAAAAATCATATAATCATATCAATAGATGCAGATAAAGCATTCAACAAAGTCCAGAACTCATTCATGATAAAAACTCTCAATAATATGGGAATTAAAAAAGTTTTCCTCGTTATAGTCAAAGCCATCGACCACAAGCCCATAACAAACATTATACTCAATGAGGAAAAACTAAAAGCCTTTCCTCTAAGGTTCTGACATAAGACAAGTTTTCTCCTCTCACCACTTCTATTCAATATAGTACTGGAAATACTTGCCATAACAATTAATCCAAAAAAAATTTAAAAAGACATCAGGGGGCTGGAGCAACAAAGCAAGCCTTTAGGAAAAAGATGGGAGGCATCACTTTTTCCAACTTTAAATTGTAATATAAAGCAGTAATCATTAAAGCAGCATGCTGTTGGAATGAAGATAGACCCTCAGATCAATGGAATAGACTTGAATATTCTTAGACTGAACCCCAGGTATACAACCAATTAATCTTTGATAAAGGGGCAACAAATACAAGATGAAGCAAGGAAAACCTTTTCAACAAGTGGTGTTGGGAAAACTGATCAATTACATGCAAAAACATAAACTCAGGCCATTATTTAATGCCATGCACAAAGGTCAAGTTCAAATGGATTAAAGATCTTTATATCAAAATATAAATAAAATATATGAAACTATAAAGTACATAAAGAAAAATGTAGTCAGAATGACATTGAAGCTAAAGGTATCTTTAAGGAAGAAACACCCCTATCCAAACAAGTGGAAGCAAAGAAAAACAAATGGTACTACATTATAAACTGATATGCTTCTGCACCTCAAAGGAAACAGTGATGTGGTTTTGGAATTAACCCAATACCCATCTGATATACAACACCCTGGTAGAACTCTGCAAGAAAAAGAAATCTAACCCCATTCAAAGACTGGGAGAAGAAATGAAAAGTCATTTTCTCAAAGAAGAAGTACAGATGTACAAAAGGCACATGAAAAAATTGCTTCACATCACTAATCATCAAGGAGATGCATATCAAAACAATAATGAGATATCATCTCACACCACAGAGACTGGAACACATCACAAAGAGAAATAACAACCAGTGTTGGTTCGGATGCAGGGAGAAAGGGAGTCTCATTCACTGCTGATGGGAATGTAGACTGGTCTAGTTTTTCTGGAAAACTGTAGTGGAAATCTCATCATCCCCATCCTGTGGGGATTGGGTAGCATGGATATGGAAGCAGAAGTGACACAGCAATTAATCCACACAAAGATTAAGAGAGTAAAACAGGTTCAGGAAACTTCCACCATAAGCTTTTTGCTAGCTGGCAAAAGATACTAGCAGGCAGATAGGCCAGCTGTGGAACCAAAACCACAAGCGGCTTCTCCCTATGACCTGAGATCTTTATTGGGAAGAGAAGGATTACCCCATCAGTGGAAAATAGATAGGGGTAGGGGGTCAATCCAGAGATACTTCCAGCCCATGAGTGACAAGCACAAAGAAGAATTATCCTAGAGTGAAAACTGGTTACTCCAACAGAAAACAATATAAATATTCCTCAAAAACTAGAAATAGAGCTTCCATATAACCCAGCAGCACTCCAAGGGATATATCCTAGGAACCAATAAAACAGAATATAGAAAATACCTTTGCATTCCTATGCTCATTTCAGCACTACTTGTAATATCAAAAATCTGGTCCAAGAACAGATGAAAGATAAAGAAACAGTGGTACATCTACTCAATGAAATTCTATGCAGCCATTGGGAAAAATGAAGTCATGATATTTGCTTATACATGGATGGCTATGGTGATTATTATGCTTAATGGAATCAGTCAGAGGGAGAGGGATAGGCGAAGAATAATTTCACAAATCGATGTGGGATTTAAGAAAATATTTAGTATAGTAATAGTATCTATACACAATAGAATAGTCCATAGTTGGAAGCTTGCCACAAAAAGTAGAATAGTGTAGTTAGGATAGATAAGGGACCACTATGACAATGATAGCTGAAAATAAATGCTCTAGACAAGCATCGGGTGTTGAACAGAGATTAAGTGATATGCATGGTACCCCTTCTTGAGCAACAGTGCAAACTTCAGTATCTAAGAAGAAATAAGAGAGAGAGATAGAGAAGGTAAATGTCTGCCTCTGAGGCAGGCAGGGGGAAGTTGGGAAGGAAACTGGAGACATTATTGGTGGGAAAGGTTCATGGGTGAAGAGTGGTGCACATTGGAAGACTGAAACTCAATCATGAACAACTTTGTAACCACAGAAAAATAAAAGAAAAGAGGGCCAGAGCGGTGGCACAAGTGGTAGGTGTCAGCTTTGCAGGCGCTAACTTAGGATGGGCCACGGTTTGGTCACCCCAGTTTCCATATGGTACCCCAAACCAGGAGCGATTTCTGAGCACACAGCCAGGAGTAACCCCTGAGTGTCACTGGGTGTGGTCCAAAAACAAAAACAAAAACAAAACAAAAGAAAGTCATGGAAAACTAATTATATTTTAAAAATAATAAAAAGGCATATCTACACCCAAAATTATTATGTCTATCTGGGCGATCCATTTTTGTTTTCTTATTCTCTTTATAGCCTCTTTTTACATTTACCAGCAATTTTTTGTGCTTTTTTAATCCCAAGTCTAGCGATAGTTGAATCCACCTCTTCCATCACACCCCTGCACCTTCTCTGCCCTCCACCTCTAGTGATTGTCCCCTAGAATGGAAGTCAGCACCAACTAACAATTCTACAAGGTTTAAGGACAATAGGATGGGCAGTGAAGAGTGTATGGAACCTAGGAAGACCACAGCTCCTTCTCCCAGGACATGGCTGGGCTAGTCCCTTCTTCAACTGCTCCCAATGTGGGTTCTTACAAAAATTCCTGAGACACTCAGTCACTGTGCAGACACTGAGTTTAGGGGTGAAGCCCCAGGATTCCATCATTCTATTTGGAAAGGAGCCTGGAGACCTCTTGTTCAAGTCTTTTGTCTGGCCCAGTGATTCTCTCGTGAAGAAGAAAACAAATTAGGCATTCCCTCTGCCTCACCCCACACCTCATGGCAGCCAGTGAAAAAATCATGTATTCTGGTTCCACAGAAACTCCACGTGGATATGGATGGCGTAAGACCATTTCTCCATGGGTGACAGGGCCCTGTCAACTCCTGCTTGGTTGACAAGCTGAGGGTGGGGCAGCATGACTAGACCAGGCATCACCAAGGACTGGTGATGTGCTTACTATCAGGTACTTTCTGGGTGAGGTCTGTGCCCCCATTTCCCTTTCAATGCACCTTCTTGGAGAGAGGCTTTTTCTGGAAGATATTTTTTGCCACACCTGGAAGCATTCAGGGTCACTCCTGGCTCTGCACTCAGAAATCACTCCTGGCAGGCTCATGGGACCATAAGGGATGTTGGGGATTGAAACTTGGTAGGCAAAGTAAAAAAAAAAAAAAAGAAGCCCTATCTTCTGTGCTATTGCTCTGACCCTGCTGGAAGATTTATTTTGACCTCCAAGTAGTGCTCAGGAGACCTCAGGGGCCACTCCCAGTAATACTTGGTCAAATAGGACTGAGAGTCAAGCTTAGGGAGCTACACAGTGGCAGATTTTAAATGAAGGGATTTGCACATATCATGCGATCCTGGCCCTTTTGCTGGAAAATGATGATGCTATTATTATTGTTCAGGGTACCGTTCCTACAGAGTAAAGCCTTCACTGTCCTTGAATAACATGCTCAAGGCCCAACCTGGGATAGGTTCAGCCTAATCCCCACTGCCACTGCCCTGCTCTGACAGCCACATCTGAATGGGCACAGGACACAGCGGTCTGAGGCTTGGAGAATCCCCTTCACATTTGATGTTTCATTGTCAATGGACTCTGCTGGCCATTTTCTAAGCCCTTTCAGCTTTCTGAGCTGTGTACTGAGGTCTAAAGGGGAAGAGATGGTGAAAAGGGACTCTAAGACTGAGTCAAGCCTACCTCTTGGCACTGTAGAAACTTATTGTCTCTTCCAGAGGGACTTGAGAGCCAGAAGGTATTCCCAGAATGTAAACCCCATTTCTGCTATTAGTCAGCCGGTGTCAGTGGGAGGTAGGGGACCTACCTGGCGAATTGTGTGTGGAGGTGTGGGAAAGATCAGGAGGAAGGGGACTCACTGGAGTCTTATAGAGTTAGGGGTTGGTACTTATGGGACACCAGAGAGGTTCTGAAAGTTTCAAAACAAGGAAGCACCAGTTTTTCAGGAAGACTATTTTACAGTGAGGATCAAAGCAATTTTACAGTAAGCAGTTCATATCCCCTGTACCTTAGTAACTCAGGTTTCATTCTTCGTGGTATTGGCATCAGCCTTCAGCCTCATGTTCTGGAACTAGTTCCAAAAGGTTTGGTCTATATTCTGGTTCCAGGAACCCTGAGAAGAGATGGGCTCAGGCTCACCCTAGTCCAATGCTGTAGAGCAGAACTATAAGACAAACCATTATTATATTAGATTTTTGCTGAAAACTATTTACAGCTTATTATATAAAGCCTAACTTTTCTAGCTGCCAGGTTAAAAAAAATAACAGTGAAAAAAACTAGGCAGCAGTTTTATGTTTCATTTAACATCATGCATTAAAAAACTGCCTTTTTGGGGCCCGGGAGATAGCATGGAAGTAAGGCGTTTGCCTTTCATGCAAAAGGTCATCGGTTCAAATCCCAGTGCCCCATATGGTCCCCCGTGCCTGCCAGGAGCAATTTCTGAGCAAGGAGCCAGGAGTAACCCCTGAGCACTGCCGGGTGTGACCCAAAAACCAAAAAACCAAAAAAACAAAAAAAAAAAAAAACAAAAGAAAAAAACTGCCTTTTAACAGAACATCATCATGAACATTATCACTAGATATGTGTGATTTATTTTATTGTGGTGGGGCCACAGCAGGTGGTGCTCAGGGCTTACTCCTGCTCTGTATTCAGGAATCACTATTCCTAGAAAAGCTCAAAATACCAAATGTAGTACTGGGG
>PVKC010032233.1:0-14312 GCA_004027635.1 Crocidura indochinensis | reverse complement strand
AGAGAGAGAAATATATGAAAAAGATAAATATAAAAGGAATTAGAAAAAAAAGCATAGGTCTCAGAAGAAAGTTTTAGCAAGTTCAAGTTGCAATTTTGTAAGATAGAGGATGAAAATAATGGCCTTGAAATTGAACATACAGCACACAAATAAACTATACTGCCCACATTTAGAGACATTGCAGTTTAGTTGTATTTGATAAGTATTAGATACAAAATTAATACTTCCTACTTTTCTGTTACAGACTAAAATTTCTTAATTTCATTAATATTTTTATAAACAATTTCTGTATATCACATGTGCTAATATGTAGATGTGCAGAGATAAATCTTATGTTTGAAAAAAGTTATATGCATCAATAAATTCTGAAACGTAGCTGATGCCCATAATGATGTTGGACATATATAATGCTTGGCATGTCCTTGAAATGTGACACACATGTGTTTCTCATTGTACTCTTTATCCATGAGTTGAAATTGTGTCTTCTCAGCTAAAGCCCAGGAAGAGATTGAGCGTGTGGTTGGCAGACACAGGAGGCCCTGCATGCAGGACAGGAGCAGTATGCCCTACATGGATGCCTTGGTACATGAAGTTCAGAGATATATTGACCTTAATCCTACTGGTATGCCTCATACTGTGACTTGTGATGTTAAATTCAGAAACTACTTTATCCCCAAGGTAAGACATGTTTCGGTTATTCTGATCTGGTGGCTCTATTCAAAAAGTCCCCTTTTCACAGTCTGTATCCAACCATATATGAACACAAGAGTGCAAGACATATAATAAATAGACTAAGTTTGCATATTCATTGTTGGTGTAAATACTGATATAAGACAATCGAATAGAGCATTTTGCAAAGATGCAAACAAATTAGAGCTTTTTCCCTTCCTTATGAAAAGGATGTTTTCTTTATAGTTTTAGTGCTTACATTTCAGTGATTTTTGTTCAGGAAAAGTGTAAATTTTTATTATAATTAATGTTTTTAATGGTTATTGCAATTCAGGGAAGATATTAGTAAGTTTTTCATCTTTGGGGGGGGGGTTGGGTCACACCCAGCAGCTCTCAGGGGTCATTCCTGGCTCAGGAATTGCCCCTGGCAGACACAGGGGATCATATGGGATGCCGGGATTCAAACCACAGTCCTTCTGAACGCAAGGCAAACGCCTTACCTCCATGCTATCTCTCGGGCCCCAGATCTTCATCTTATTGTGAAATAAATTAGATTATTCCAGATTCACAGATTATTTGTTATAGGGCACAACCATATTAACATCACTGACTTCAATCCTGCATGATGACAAGGAATTTCCCAAACCAAAGGTGTTTGACCCTGCTCATTTCCTGGATAAGAATGGCAATTTTAAGAAAAGTGACTATTTTATGGCCTTTTCAACAGGTAACAATTAATTTTTTGTGCTTAGAAAATAAGATACATTGGGGGAATTCATTTAAATTCATGCAGTTCCCCCTGTTTAACTGACTAAATTGCTCTTTATCCTTTAGTTAAAACATCAATCTCATTATCCATTTTCTCTTTATTACTTTAATTTTATTATTTTATTTATTCATCTTTAGTATAATTGTTAATAATCCAGCTCATTGGAACTTTGGATAGCATCCAGTTTTTTGGGAAGTTTAAAATAAAATCTAATCTAGGCATTACAAAATATAAATTATATGCATTTGAACTAAAAATAAGTGTCATAAAAGACTTAAATTTCTTGGTATGTTGGATTTTGATAAAGGTAAATATATTTAGGGCCAGAGAGGTGGCGCAAGCAATAGGGCATTTGCCTTGCATGCTCTAAACTATATGAACCACGGTTTGATCCCCCAGCCTCCCATATGGTCCCCCAAGCCAGGAGCAATTTCAGACTGCATAGCCAGGAGTAACCCCTGAACATCACCAGTTGTAGCCCAAAAGCCAAAAAAAAAAATGTATATATACACATATATAGCAGATAAGAGAGGTTATTAAGAATTAAAACAAAGATAATGGAACAACAGACTAGCATAAGAAATTATTACTAATGTATGTGTATATGTGCATTTCTAGAAAAATAAGCTTAAAATGTCAAAATAGCAATTATGAGTTTGTTTAATGAAACATTTGGCACAATGTTTATCCACAGTAAACACTTATTTAGAAAAGAATACATGTTAAGGTAAATGAGATCACATATGTGTCTATTGTTTATCTGTATATTCATAATTTCTGCCTTTCATGGATCCTATTAACCATTCATCAGATAATTATTTAATATTCTCTTTCTGCAAAACATAAAAGGTGTTCAAGACATTTTTGCATTGTGTTTGCTATTTTCAGGAAAACGAGTATGTGTGGGAGAGAGTTTGGCTCGCATGGAGCTGTTTTTATTTCTCACCACCATTTTACAGAATTTCAACTTAAAGCCTGTGGTTGACCCCAAAAACATTGACACTACTCCAACTACTAGTAGATTTCTTACTTTACCCCCTCACTATGAACTCTGCTTCATTCCTGTATGAAGAACAAGAGACAATCTGGTTTTTGCTGTGCTGTTGTTTTTTAATTTTTATCACATGGGGTTGAGTTTATTTCATCATCATTTCCTGAAATTGCCTGAAAAATCCTCCATTTTCATCAATTCATTCTTTCAAGACCTAGAAATATCCAGCCTCCATTAAAAGAGAATTTCCTTAATATCAATGCACAATATATAACTTACTTCAATAATGCTTGTGCTGGAGACTCTGTATGGCCTAAATAAAAAATTAAAAATATAATTTGATTAGCCAATTACTAGATTGTTGTTCTTTTATATCTAAGGCAGGCAAGAAAATAAAGGAAAATAATATGAAACTAGAGAGATAGTATAGTAGGTAGGGCAGTTGCCTTCCACATGGCGGACCCAGTTTTGATGACTGGGACTTCACCATAGATCCCCTGAACGCTACCAGGAGTAACCATGTAAGTAGAGACAAGAGTAAGCTCTGAGTACTACCTTACATGGCCTTTCACCCCAAAAGGAATGAAAATGATATAAACAATATAGTCTCACTTTAATAATAATTTTCACAAGAAAAAAACAAAGAAAGAGCACAGAACAGCTCTTTTGACTTGGTATCAATGTATTAATTTTGTAGGAATTATTGATTTTGAAAGCTATTCAAAAGCAGCTCTGTTCTGCAAGGAGATACTGAAATAAATGATGGGGAAGAATTTTACTGAAGTAAGCCATGAAGGACTATTAACAAAAATAAGACCAGAAACCAATGGAATCACAAGTATAAAATCAATATAGGCATCAATGAAAGCAAAACTCCTTAAAATAGTTAACTGAACTCATAATTCCATAACCAATCTACTCTGAAAATAGAAAAAGTACACAAATAGCTGTCTAATGTCAAATTAAACATTTTGATTTCACTGAAATTCAATTTAAGAAAAATAAGGACATTATTGTAATAATCCCCAGAGACAATAGAGATGAGGGCCGGAAGGACCAGCTCATAATATAAAGCTCACCACAAACAGTATTGGTGCAGTTAGGGAGATAACTACACTAACAACTATTATGACAATCTTAATGAATGAGAGAAGTAAAGTGCCTGTCTCAGGTAATACAGGTAAGGGTTGATGGTGGGAATGTTGTACTGGTGAAAACGGGTGTTCTGTTTATGACTGAAACCCAACTACAATCATGCTTATAATCATGGTACTTAAAATTTTTATATATATAAAATTAAATGAAAGTATAAAAAGGAAGTATTATACCAACTCTATGCCAAATATTTGAGGTTAATGAACTAATGTTACTTAAGTGCACACTCTGATAAAAGGCCAAATTCTAAGATACATGTAACACTCAGAAAGATCAATAACTCCGGTGAAAAACTGAGAAGGGATTGAAACAGACACTTCATCAAAGAAGACATACAGATGTCTAATATATATTTATATATATATGAAAAAAGTGCTCATTATTGTTGATTATCAGAGAAATGAAAATCAGAATGTTAATAAACTATGACTCCAGAACAGTGACAAAGGTTTCAAGCAAACTTTCTTAAATAAATAACCCCTGTGGGTAGAAATGCTGTAATATGGAGCCCTCATTCACCATTAGGAGGACGATGATGTGCTTTCATCATCAATTGCAAACAATATGGAGACCTGTCAAAAAATTTTAAGAGACACATGATATATGACCTATCATTTCCAATTCTTGTTATGTATCCCAAGAATACAAAAAAAGTGGGAGGGTGACTGGACCACACCAGGTGACGCTCAGGGGTTACTCCTGGCTATGTGCTCAGAAATCGCTCTTGGCTTGGGGACCATCTGGGACACAGGGGGATCAAACTGAGGTTCATTCTAAGCTAGCTCAGGCAAGGCAGATGCCTTACCACTTGTGCCACAGCTCCGGCCCCAAAAAATGTTTTTTAAAATGTGCACAATTACATCATCATAGTGTTGTGTAGGAGTACCAAAATATGAAAGCAACTTAAACATCTGGTGACACTGCATAATAAAGAAACTATGGTAACTATGGTATATACACATAATTGTATACTACTCAGTTATGAGAAAAAAGAAAAGTTAAAATATTGCTTTTGCTAGAACTTGGAAAGCTGTTAGATAATCAAAATAATTCCGAGCGAGGGGGACAAAAAAGCAAATTGATCTCACTCAATATGATTTATAAGGAAACAAAAAAAAAGAAAATGGCAATATGTAAGTAAATCAAAGCATTGGACTATGACAACAAACTGATGCAACTGTAGAGTAGGTCTGGGGCATACCAGAAAAGGTGAGAAATGTGATATAAGTCTTATGGTGACAAAAACCCTAGAAGTGACATAGATCCTATGGTAGAGAGCCTATGTCACTAGAGGACAGTCTTTGACATTTTGTAAGTCAAAAATATAGGTATTAACCTTATTATCAAAATGTTACCACAATAATAAAAATCCATATTTTTATAGAGTTAAAGCATCTTTATTTTAGGCATAAAATTTGAAATGAATATCAGAGAATGAACGAAAATCAGAGAAAATTAAAAGAGATGAGCTTTAGGAAAGTCACTCCTGCTAGGAAAGTGTAGGTGCATAAAGTCTAACATATAAGGCAGAAGCGTCGCTCTGTAATCTGGCAACCAATTTCTTCAAACTGGAACAAAACATAGTTTATAGTTGGGTGGGACAGAGCCTACTCCACTGAGAACTGGGTTGGTGTCAATGTCCTTTGGATCAACCAGAGGTTTCAAGGTAAAATGCTGTAAAATGCTAGTCAGAAAAATAAATAGCTCCATACGGGCCAAGCCCTCTCCAATACATGTTCTTTTTCCTGAAAATGAAACATAAACCAAATGCTATTTTAATTGTATTTGAGTAATCAGACAAGATAAATTCAAAGGGTTAGATATTTCTCCAATTCCACCTTGACAGGTCAACTAGTTTGACTCTGGATACTACCTGTTGAAGCACTCCTCTCTACTAAATTTGTATTACAGATACATATTTCTCTTGTCTTTTGTGGTATAAGATGTAGCAACATCTTATTAATGTTAGTTCATGAGTTTTTTTCTACACTATTTCTTCCCTAATTCCTGTCAATGCCTTAAAAGAGTTTCTTCATTAAACTCTAGCAGATCTTTTTAAGAGAGCTATTAGCTTCTTCCCAGGTTTCTATTATTTTTTTATTTATTTATTCTTCCCTTGTTTATACTGAAGGAACAGCCTCAAATAGTTTTTTTCTGTAACTCTCTATTCTCTCCCCTTTTTGAACAGAAAATATAAGTCTTTTCTCTATGCTCCTACAGTAATTTCAAAAAGAACATTTCAAGGGGCCAGAGCTATAGCACAATGGTAAGGCGTTTCCCTTGTATATGGCCAACATAGGATGGACCGTTGTTCAAATCCTGACATCCCATATGGTCCTCTGAGCCTGCCAGGAGCAACTTCTGAGCACAGAGCCAGGAGTAACTCCAGAGCATCAGGTGTGACCCAAAAGCCAAAAACAAGAACATTTCAAGACTTTGTTTATGAATATTTTCTGTATCCCCAAATATAAAGATAGGTCTACTACATATAATGCCCTCAGTGAATTAACTAGCTTCCTAGAGCAGGTTTATGGAATTCTAGTTCTAGGAATAGCCTTGTATGTTCAGATAAAAATGCTTGCTTGCCTGCTGAAAAGGCCATGAAGTAGCTGCTCTTCTTAAAGTTGCCATGTTCATCCAGGAAGTGACTCGGATCAAATCTCTCTGGATTGCGAAACTCTTTGGCATCATAAAGGACAGAAGTCAGAGATGTAAATATGGTTGTGCCCTGATAGGAGATAAAATGTGAATTACAAAGAAGGTTGTGAGATGGAGAGGGAAAGCAAAAAAGGAGTACATTAGGTAAGGCCTTTGCCTGAATTTGATCTCCAGCACCCCCTTCTGGTTCCCTGAGCACCAGAGTGATCTTAGAACAGAGAGCAGCAAATAAGACCTGAGCAATATCAAGTATGTATGTTCTCCAGTCAAAATCAATCAATCAAATCAAATATTAAATAAAAGAGGTAATGAACCTCAAAACAAGTCTCTCATTTAACCGCTTTATTTTGTAGATGAGAATATTGAGACACAAAAAAAGGAGAATTTTCTCCCTGAGACAAATCAGATTAATGCATAAGCTTAATAGGAATTAAATCATGTAACAAAAGTCTGAAGATTTATTGACTGCAGGACAATCATATCAGTCTGTAGCCTGATCCAAACATTTGCTTTTATGGAAATAAAAGAATATTTATACCGTGCATTGTTCTGCTTTGTTTTGTTTTGTTTTCAGCCAAAGCCAGCCATGCTCAGGACTTGCTCCTGGGTCTGGGCTCAGGGATCACGTAGCTGGCATTGATGACCAAATGAGATGCTGGGAATCAAACCAGAGCCTGCTATATGCAAGACAAGTAATCTACCTTCTATACTATCACACTAGCCAGCAAATTTTGATAAAAATTTTTGTCAAGGTGCTCTATCTATAAAGTATAATATTCCTTTTGGATTCAAGTTATTAGGTCTTCTACAAATTCTACTGAGTGGTCATACATTTAAAAACTCTTCACTCGCATCAAAATCAAAATTGTCAACCACAGAACTTAAGAAAAACAATACATCTAATTCCATCCCAAAAAAATGGGAGAAAAAAATAAACAGACACTTCCTCAAAGAAGAAATACAAATGGCCATAAGGCACATGATAAAATGCTCCATATCACTAATCACCAGAGAGATGCAAATCAAAACAACAATGAGGTACAACCCGCCACAGAGACTGGCACACAGAACAAAAAAGGAAAAAGGAAAAGAACTATTAGTGCTGGTAGGAATGTGGGGAGAAAGAAACTCTCACTCACTGCTGGTGGGAATGCTGTCTTTATAGAAAACAATATGGAGATTCCTCAAAAAACTGGAAATTGAGCTCCAGTATGATCTAACTATATCACTCCTACAGATATACCCTGCAAACACAAAAACACAATATAAAAATGCCCTCTGCACACCTACATTCATAACAGCAGTTTTTATAATAGCCAGAATCTAGAAAAATTCCAAATGCCATACAAGAGAGGAATGGCTAAAGAAACTGTGGTGCATATACACAATGGAATACTATTCAACTGTCAGGAGAGATGAAGTCATGAAATTTTCCTATACATGATGGACATGGAAACGATTAGTTTCCTAGTCTATTTTCCAATTTTATGACTTTATCTCAGAGATATCTATCTCAGAGATAGATTCCAGACAAAAAATATTGGTTTCCCAAATGCTGACTATAAAAGAAAAAAATCAACACTTTTTTAAGTCCAGTACATATGCAGAAACTAAACATTAAAAAAGTCCATTTAAGCAAATTGTCTGCCCCAAGGACAGGCAAGTTTGGGGGTGGGGTGGGATGGAAATGGGAGACATTGGTGGTGGGAAGGGAGCACTGGTGAAGGGTGGTGTACATTCTATGGCTGAAACCTAAAGAACAATTTTGTAACCACGGTGCTTAAATAAAACAATTAATTTTAAAAAGCCCATTGATAACTTCAAGTAGATTATATTAGCATGCTTAAACAGCTGAATAGTCTAAGATTCCTCAAAAGAATATAGATGAAAATATTTTTGGGGGCCGGAGAGATAACAGGGAGGTAGGACATTTGCCTTGCATGCAGAAGTACAGTGGTTCGAATCCTGGCATCCCATACAGTACCCCGAGCCTGCTGGGGTGATTTCTGAGCATAGAGCCAGGAGTAACCCAAGCGCTGCCAGGTGTGACCCAAAAAATAAATTTAAAAAGAATATTTTTCACCTTCGGAATAAGGTATTGTCTGAAGTTAATGTCCTGAGTCACAGCATGAGGTAGGTTATTGGGTACAATGTCGGTGTATCTCTGGATTTCATGTATCAAAGCATCCATGTAGGGCATGTTGATCCTGTCCTGCATTGAAGGGCTTTTGTGTCTGCCAATCACACGCACAATCTCCTCCTGGGCTTTAGCTGACAAGAGAGAAATCAGAATTATACAAAAAGAAAGAATTTTTTTGTTTCAATATCTTAATCATGTTGTGGTGGGATATGAGAAATAGAAAAATTGTTTGCTTCTTCTTCAAAAATTCCATTTCTTGGGCATGTTAAATTTTGTTAGCGACTTAAATATATAATCCAATTATACCAAGAAATTCACTCCTAAATTTTGCCATTTATGATTTTATCTTTGACAAATTCAGGATGGGATTGGTGTTGGAATATTGTATGCCTAAGATTCAGATCCATAACTCTGTAAATTATGGCCCTTTAATTAAATAAAACAGATAAATTATAAAATACTTTTGCATAGGGTATTCTTTTGTACATTTTATTAATAAAGAAACAGATCCAGAAAAGTAAATATATAAACATGTATCTTCATATACAGACTTTATGTGACATTTTCTTCTTGTTTTCTTTTTTTGGGGGGGCGGGGGAACACACCTGGTGACACTCAAGGGTTACTCCTAGCTATGCACTCAGAGATCGCTTGAGGAATTCTATGGGAAACCAGTGGATCAAACCTTGATCCATCCTAGGCTAGTGTGCGCAAAGCAGATGCCTTACACCCTGCACCACCGCTTTAGCCTCTTATGTGACATTTTCTATTCCTAATCATACAATTTTAAATTTTGAATAGGATTGTGTTAGTGACTTAAAAGAGATTTTTTTGATCAACGTAGTAGCCTGAGGTAGAACAGTTTTTCATAGTATTACTTTCTAAATGTAATAGTATGTTAGTTTTATCTTTATGTAAAAGTTAAGTTAGTGATTATTTTTCAAGTAAACAGATGGGAATCTCTGAAAAGAGTGAAGACTTTAAAAAATTTAAAACAGCTGGGGGGGAGTTAAGCTTTAGTTTAATTATGCCAAATAATTATCTATAAAAACACTTAAAAGACTTATTGTAGGAGGGTTGAGAGATAGCACAGCTGTAGGGCTTTTGTCTTGTACATGGCAGACCTGGGAAGACCCGGGTTCAATTCCTTGCACCCCATATGGTCCCCCCAGCTGCCAGGAGTTATTTCTGAGTCAGCAGTAACCCCTGAGCATAGCCGGGTGTGACCCCCCTAAAAAAGACTTATTCTATGAGGAATAGACAATAAATGTTAAGAAATATCATGTCTCGAGTCTAACATTACATACTTACTAAATTGAGCCAGAATATTAAGCCACTGCTGTTTGCCTTAAGCCATTTTTTCTAATACCATGCTACCAATTTTTACTGTGGAATACATGATTATAGCTCTAATAAAACAAAAAATTAGGAAACTCAGAGACGTTTTAGATTTCACCTTTTCATATTGAGAGCTCAGGGTCTATCTAGTTAAAAATTATTAAATTTCGTAGCAACTACTTATAAATTCAGAACCTACATAAAATGAGTGGTTCAATAATAGAAAAGAAATATAAATGGATATTATAGACATATAAACCCAAGAGGAAAATAAAATGAAGAAAAAAGATCTTCTGCAATATGCCAAAGATCTAAAGGTTTAGAGAAAATGGTCAAATATTGTAATAATCAATAACAGGGATTAAAAGAGTTAGTGAAATTATTTGGTTATCTATTACTTAAAAGCAACACAAATGAATAACATCCACAATATGTATAAACAGAAGTTTATGAGATTATTCCAAATTGTAACATGGAAAAGCATCTTAGTTTAAGGATTTTAGATGTTCTGGGAAAATGTACTACTGGTGTCAGACATTTTAATTTAAATTAATACAATTTAATTAAATGCACCAAAGTTTAAAGCAAATAAATCAGTGAAGAAAATATCTTCTTATATTAAGGCTCAATTAAAAATCTGGGGGGAGAACTGTATTTGCAAGAGAAATTGTGCTTGTGAGGAAAAATTTTTATCCAGTACATTTGCAAATGATTTTATATAGAAAATTTTATTGTATAATTTTATTTTATTTTATTTATTTATTTATTTATTTTGGTTTTTGGGTCACACCCGGCAGTGCTCAGGGGTTACTCCTGGCTCCATGCTCAGAAATTGCTCCCAGCAGGCACGGGGGACCATATGGGGCACTGGGATTCGAACCGATGACCTTTTGCATGAAAGGCAAACGCCTTACCTCCATGCTATCTCCCGGGCCCCTATAATTTTATTTTTAGTGAGCTACTTTGATCCATATTTTAATTTTGTTCAATAAATCCTCTATTATTAATGCATCAAGAAGAAATATAATTCAAATATATATCTAAAATATATTTTTTCTAAAATAAAACATTTTGACAAAAATTTACAGACATGAAAGCAACAGTAAAAGTGAGTTCGTTCCCTGAAGGAGGCTGAGACTGAGGTGCCCTGGACATGCCTGAACAGGGTGAGTCGGTTGCCACCGCTGACACCATTGCTGAGGGGCCTGAGCATTGCAGGTTTGAAACCAATACCTGAGCAGGTTGGGGCCAGAGCACATCTCTAGCAAATGAACTCCTCCATAAAACATAGAAACACACACACACACACACACACACACACACACACACACACAGCGTAACAATGGGGAAACAAGACAAGCAAACATCAGAAATATTAAATAAAGATGGTAGCTCTGATGACCAAAAAAATTCAAACCTCCTAATTAGCCTCTAAGATCAGGAGTTTAGAGTAGAAATATGAATGGTGTTCAGAGAACTCAAAGAAAGCATAGATCGAGCTGAACAGATCACAAAGACAGAAATCAGAAACCTCCAGACTGAAATAACAGGACTGAAAAACTCATCAGATGAAACATAAACCTCAATAGAAAGCCTTTCCAACACAGTAACAGAAGCTAAGAACAGAACAAGTGAGTTGGAAGATAAGATACAAAACAACTCCATAAAGCAGAAGAGATTGGGGGGAAAAAACTCAAAACGCATGATCAGACAATGGAAAAAATAATCAAAGAATGTGAGCATATGAAAATTGAAGTCTTTGATAAATTCATCAGAAACAACAAAGAATCATTGGATTCCCAGAGACCCAGGTTGAAAATCCCAGGAAGAATCCACAATTAAGAACATCATTATGGAGAAACTACCAAAGTTAAAGACAGCATGTCACCAAATCCTGCATGACCGAAGAGTATCAGCTAAAAGAAACCCAAAGAAAAGCACCCAAAGACACATCCTAATCACAATGACAAATCCCACAGATAGGGATAGAATGCATAAGGTAGCAAGATCAAAAAGGGAAATTACATTCAAAGGAGCATCCTTAAGATTTATGGCAGATCTGTCACAAGAAACCCTTAAGACCAGAAGGTAGTGGTGAGATATAGTGACAAAACTCATTTTTCTTTCTTCTTTTCTCTTCTTACTTTTTGCGCTGTCATGTTTTTTTTATCTCAAGACCATGGCAATTATGTGGTGCATATCTTTATCGCTACAGTGCTCACTGGATGTCTTATTTGATATGTCTTTGTAAAATGTTGTGGTGTTTCACCTGCTCTTTTCCCCTTCTCTCAAACCGAGGATGAGAGCTGCTAGAAGGACTCTGACCATTGTAGGCATAGTTAATTTTTACCCCATTCTATTGCTGTACTCTTCCCCAAACAAAACCACATAACTCAAACTATCTAAGCCTGCCTCCCAATTAGAGGGAGAAACAATGGAGACACCAAGCCAAACAGATATAAGATCACTAAGTAATAAACCAGAAACAGAGGGGGTCACTCAATCTAGAAGCCCCCAAGGGTTGAGGATAGGGGAGGCAGGATGGGAATGGAGATGGAGGGAGGACAACTCGGTGATGGGAATTCCCCTGATTCAATGTTTATATGTAACTGGAATATTACTGTGAAGGATATGTAAACCACTATGATTAAAATAAAAATTATTAATAAAAAATAAAATAAAATACAAAGAGCAAAGGGAGAAAAAAAAAACTCCACACACTTGATCTTAGCCAAAAGGCCAAGAAGCGATTAAAAAAAACTCAATGAAATGAATGCTTCACCTCGAATACTACACTCAGCCAGACTCACTTTCAGGTCTGAAGGAAGTATACATGGCTTCACAGATAAACAACAGCTCAGAAACTTTACAGACTCAAAACCAGCACTAAAAGAAAAGCTGAAAGATCTACTTTAAGGAAAGAAAGTCCAGCAGATACACCAAACTTCTACACAAAGATGACACTAAATCCCATGACAAATATAAATACAAATATAAATCCCATGACATTATCTCTTGAAATGTCAATGGACTAAATGCATCAATTAAGAGACACAGAGTGGCAAAATGGATCAAAAAGCTGAATCCAACATTTTGCTGCCTATAAGAAATACATCTGAATAATCAAAACAAGCATAAACTCAAAAAAGGCTGGAGGAGAATCATCCAAGCAAACAATGCCCTTAAAAAAGTTGGAATGACCATATTAGTATCAGATGAAATAAACTTTAGACTCAGAAACATTATAAGGGACAAAATTTGTCATTTTGTACTAATAAAAGGATATGTAAAACAAAAAGAAATCACACTCTTAAACATATATGCTAGTGATTGACCGGCAAAATATTTACTACAACTCTTGACAAACCTGAAAGAAAATAGCAATACCAGCACAATAATAGTGGGAGAAATCAACTCTTGATAAATGACAACTCTTAATAGATCAACCAGGTTGAAACCCAACAAGAATGTATTAGCTCTGAAAAGATAAATGGAAGAAAGTGGACGAGTAGATTAATATAGAGCACTCCATTCCCAGAAAACTGGATACACATTCTTCTACATTGCACATGGGTCATTCTCCAGGATAGAACACATGCTAGCCCATAAAACATACCTCTATACAGTCAAGAGGATAGAAATTTTACAAACTACCTTCACAGACCACAAGGCACTGATTAGATGTGAACTACAAAAATACACAGAAGAAAAACTTTAACACCTTGAAACTAAACAGTTCACCACTGAACAACCAGTGGGTCAGAGATAAAATAAAAAAGTAAATCAAAGTATTCCTGGAAACAAATAACAATGAAGATACAAATTGTCATAAATTATAGGACACAACAAAAGCAATACTAAGAGGAAATTTTATAGCCTTGCAAGCACACATCAGAAAGATAGAAATAAAGAAGAGGCCTATATAAAAAAGCTTAATGACACAGCATTTAAAATTAGAAAATGGCCAACAAAGTAACCAAAAATAGGTAGGCAGAAGTTTAGAGAAGAAATCAATGAAAAGAAAATTCAAAAACAATTCAAAAGATCAACAAAAGCAAAAGTTAGTTCTTTGAAAAAATAAACAAGAACAAGAAACCACTAGCAAAACTCACAGAGAAATGGAGAGAGAAATATAATACACCAGATTAGGAATGAAAAGAGGAAGATGACTACACATACTGCAGAGATTCAAAGGGTAATTAGAGACTACTTTGAGAAACTCTATGCCATAAAACATGAAAACCTGGAGGAAATAGAAAAATTCTTGGATTCTTATATTCTTCCATGGTTAAACCAGGATGACCATGTATATCTAAACAGACACATCACTACTGAGGAAATTAAATGGACATCAAGAGTTTTCCCAAAAACAAAAGTTCAGGACCAGATTGATTACTAATGAATTCTTTCAAACCTTTCAAGAGGAACTTCTACCAATCCTTTGCAGACTCTTTCAGGAATTGAAGAAAAGGAACACTCCGAAACAGTTTTTAGGAAGTTAACATCACTTTGATATCAAAACCAGACAGAGATGCTGCAAAAAAAAAAAAAAAAAAAAAAAAAAAAAAAAAAAAAAAAAAAAAAAAAAAAAA
>PVKC010032232.1:0-14309 GCA_004027635.1 Crocidura indochinensis | reverse complement strand
TTCTTTCTTTCTTTCTTTCTTTCTTTCTTTCTTTCTCTTTCTTTCTCTCTTTCTCTTTCTTTTCTTTCTTCTTTCTTTCTTTCTTTCTTTCTTTCTTTCTTTCTTTCTTTCTTTCTTTCTTTCTTTCTTTCTTTCTTCTTTCTTTCTTTCTTTCTCTTTCTCTCTTTCTTTCTTCTTTCTCACCCTTCTTCCCCCTTCTCTCCCTCCCTCCTTCTCTCCCTCCCTCTTTCTCTCCCTTTCTCCCTACTCTCCCTCCCTGTTTTTCTCCCTCCCTTCCTCCTTCCTTCTCTTTTCCCTTCTTCCTTCTTTTCCTCCCTTCTTCCTTCCCTCCCTCCCTTCTTTTCTCCCTTCCTCCCTCCTTCCCCTTTCTGTGTGGTATCTCAGATATCAAATCCAGAATCTTTCACCAAAGCATGCACTCTGGCACTTTGAAGCACCTCCCTGGCTTAGGAACATTTTTTTCTTGAAACTAGAACATTTATATTACCAGATGCATGATATTCTGAGTAGCTCTAGAGAACTTTTCTTTTTTCTGAAAGTCATTTTTTAGTTTCCAATAAGCAAAAGATGACAACTTAGAATCACCATTATTACTATATTCTATACATTTCACAATTTTTGCCTTTAACATAGGGGTTGACATATGGACCTCTGGATTGACAGAGCAATCTTTAGTCAATAGCACTAGACCCATAATCTGTGAGACATCTCAAAAGTATGTGTTTGAAAGTATGTATGAGCAATTTATTTTCTAATTGGTGATTTTTATTAAAAAGAAAAGGAAATAAGTTCCAGATCAGAATGAGAGAGATAGTCTGGGAATAAGATACTTGCCATCCACTCAGCACTTGAGCACCACTGGTTGTGACCCCCAATTTTATATATTTTATACTATTTAAAAGGCATGGGGCATTAGCTGGAATTATCCTTTTTTTATTTGGTGAGTGAACAATTTTTATTTATGTCTGAATTCTTTGTTATTCACATTACTTCTCCTAACCAGATGCAGAAAGAGAAAAAGAAAAGAAAAAAAAACAGATAAAAAGATAAAAGGTAAAAAATAATTCTGACATAGTTTATATTCCATTTTCATCATATTTTTCCCTTGCAGAAAAGTCTACTCTTGATTCACTTTCCTTCTTTCTGCCAGGACCTTTTTCTCTTTCACTTTACTTTCTGTGTTTCTTTTTGCATTCTACTTTGCCAATGTGCTTAAGTCCTTATCCACTTCTGAAAGGATGGTTCATTGCAAAGAACACCAGTGGTCACATATAAGCCAGTTATAACAGCCTTTGCCAAAGGATTTCCCTTGCCTGCTGTTGTGTTTACCTTGATCAACCTACATGTTTCCTCTGAGTCCTCCCAGGTTCTGCCCGGTTTTCTCAATGGTTGTGGGCAGTTAAGAATGTGAATTAATTCAGTGGACTCCCATGTAAATTTGAATGACAGAAACAAAGGGGCAAGTTTATTAAGGTTGAACATAAATAGGGGTTGAATTTCCTGCATAGATAGTGAGTCATTCTAAGGATAGGTTTGTTGAAAGAAGAGCAATTGATAAAGCAAATGCTATGATAATAGACAGCACATATCCCATTGAATGCTGACTGTAAAACAGATTGTCAGAGGCTTTACATTGTCTGTAATCACTGCAACTGTTCTACCAGGAGATGTTGTTATCTTAGCATGGAAATAGCCCCCTTGGCTCAAGAATGTGGTTCTGTAATTGTCCTAGGATGACCTTTGTGAATGAAGCAGCTCTGTTTAGACTCAGAGCTAGGTTCTTCCCAACTGACTGCTCTGCTGTGCATCTTGGAAGAAGCAGGATACAAAACTTTGCCTCTAGGATGACAATAATACTCAAGGACATGTGAGGGAACCTCCAACTCTGTCCTTTGTGCCTTTCACATCTCTTTGTTTGAACTTGCATTTAACACTGATCTTTCATCAATTTTGACTTTTAATGATGGAAACCCAACTAATTAAATTTTAAAAATAAAAGACATTACGTTAATAATATTCAGAGCCAATTGAGATGAGAACCAGGAGGACTAGTCTATGGTAGGAAGCTTGCCTACCATGAGCAGTGAGTGCAGTTAAGATAGGGAAGGGTCCACTATGACAATGAAAGTTGGAACTGATCATTCTGGACACGAACTGGGTTGCTGAAAGGGGATAAAGTGACATGCATGATACCTTTCATTAGCAATAGTGTAAACCACAGTGTCAAAAAGGAGCGAGTCAGTCAGCCAGGCAAGCAGACAGACAGACAGACAGACAGACAGACAGACAGACAGACAAAAAGATAGAGAATGAAACAAAATGTCTGCTCCTGAGGGGTGCGTGGGTGGAAGGGAAACTGGGGACACTGGTGGTGGGAAAAGTGTACTGGTGAAGGGAGGTGTGCATTCTAACAATTTTATAGCCAGGGTGCTTAAATAATTATTAAAATGTTTTTTCCTAACAAAAATATCGAAGCCATATTTTTCTCAGCAAAGACCCAGTGTTAGTGCAGTGGAGGAAAGCATTGGTTTCAGTTTCTAATCTCAATTCTGCTACTGACCATGTCTACAAGGCAAGTTACTCACTAATTTTATACCTCAGTTTTCTGAGGTATACATATTAGAATAGCACATTAGAATAACACTTCAATTTACAAGTTCTTAAGACAATCAAGAGTGTTAATAAGGTTCTCAAATTAATCAAGTGTGTTAGTCTTTGGATAGTATATATCATACATATCGAGAACATCATATTAGCTATTATATTTTATGCCATTTTTAGATAATTGCCATTAAATATATAATATTGCAATCACATAAAAATCATAGCTAAGCAGCTGGAGAGATAAAATGGAGGTAGGCTGTTGCCTTGCATGCAGGACAGTGGTTCGAATTCGGGCATCCCATATGATCCCCCGAGTCTGCCAGGTGTGATTTCTGAGCATAGAGCCAGGAGTAACCCCTGAGTGCTACTGGGTGTAACCCAAAAACAAAAAACAAAAACAAAAGAAAGACAAAAATCATAGCTGGTAAGATCCAATCTAGTAAAAATAAAATCAAGTCAACTTTCATAAAAATGCCAAGAACTATTCAGCTCTTATGACTCTGAAACACATGACAAATTAAAATAAATTCATTTGAAATCACTATTTCAGTGCAGTAAAATTGCTATAGAAACTGGTACTAAAGTTTTAGCTTGGGGTTATGCAAAGTGAATGTGCTATGACAAACAGAAAGCATAGTAAAAGGCTACAGACATCATCCACTCTAAAGTTTGATGTAACCACATCAAATGTAAAATACAAGGTAGAACAATTTTGTCCTGTTGTTAACTTCGCTTTAGATTTCATTGAGCTGATGTTTGGTGTTAATATCTGGCAACTTCCAACCATGGAAACCATAGGTACTTATCTCTCATATTATATATGACTAAAATTAAAGTTGATATGTCCATTAAGCAGTGCAGTAACAGGTCGTCTGACTTTTCATAAGGCATTAAAGGAATGATGCATATCAAGAAGATATTCTATTTCAAAAGAACACTAATCAATGCTGAGAACATCTGCTATAAATTATTCACATTTGTTATAAACTACTCCATCCCTTTAAAAATTAACGGTACACAACCTATAATCTAGGAACCAAAGTAGGGCTGCTCACCTTGAAAAGTTTGAATATGAGGGGCTGATTCCATAGAGAACAAGTAGAATATTAAGACTCGAGTTCAGTGTTTTATGAAGAATAAATCACTGAGCAGCCTTACGTCTGATAAAACATGATCTCTGCTCCTTGTTGTGTGCTCTTTCACCACACATTAATATTTTATGCAACCATTTCAAAATAAAATCATAATGTGAGTCATAAATCACAAAACAGTGGTAATAAACCACTTTGGTTTATATTAGCTGTACATGGATGATACTTAAGTATTTCCACCATTAGCTTAGACTATTTGAGCTTTCACTGTACCGCATTTGCTTTATTTTTTCCATTTTAAGAAGTGGGAATATGGAAATCAGTGCTAAATACATTCTTTAGTATTAAAACAGTGCTATTTGTTGTGATAATTGATTTCATTTCAACTTGGATCTGTGAAAATGATAGCATGGCTGAAAATGACAATATTATTGACCTTGCTTTACCAAAGAACAGGCTTTCCCAATGAATCCTGCTGAGTAGTAAAGGAGCACCACATGGAAACAAAATATTGAAAGAAAAGATAGGGCACTGAGCTTAAGATTGGAATGCTAGAATATTCAAGTATGGGTCATAATCATTGATGACTATCTTAATCTTTATATTAATGTATGAAACATTCTTATATTGTATTATCAAAATTGTTATGTTTTGATCTTATAATAATTTACATATACTACATAAATTATAAATAAATATATAAATTGTGGTATAATTTATACCATAAATTATAATATATGAATTTATTAAGTATGTAATATAAATTATAGTACAGAGTTAATATATTAGGATTTATATATAAATATGAATTAAAATCTCAGTAGCTGAGATTTATAAAAATGGGACTCCTTTATAAAAATGGGCTAAGACACTTGGCATACAAGCAAGTGACCCTGGTTCAATCTCTAGCACTGCATATAGCCCCTTGATCATTGCCAGGAGTGCCCCTGAGCAACAGAGCCAGGACTTGCTCCAGAGCACATCTGTATGTGACCCAAATAAAGCTCATCCTCCGGAGAAGAAGGAACTCCAACCAATTAGCCACATTGACCAAGGCATAAAATGCATCCATACTTTAGTGACTTGTAAATATAGGAAGGGGATGCTGCTAGTGGTTTCTTGAGCTTAACCTCACTTCATCATATTCAGGATGAAGATACTTTGTATGGATCAATAGTTGGGTTGGTCGTGAACCCTTGCATCTTAATTCATAAAGTGAGAGTAAGGTTAGTGTTTAACTCCCTTGCTGGATACTCACTGTTTTTCTCCAATGGCAAGGAGGTTGAGGAACTAAGGAACCTTGTTTAATATCAGAAAGAGTCATAGGTGTTATCTTGAGATTGGAATGTGGTTGACTTAAGGCTACAGAGAGGATGTAGATGGAAGCCCACTAAGTAATTCAAAACATTAACACCCAAAGTAAAATTTATGAATGTCTTAGTTTATCAAACCTTTATTGATAACAAATATAAATTTATTTTTCCATCTACCTAATTGAAAGACGAAATATAATCTTTCCTAATTTTCAGCTTTTATTAAAGCACCGTGATTTATAATAGTTTTAATGCAAGTGTTCCATGCATGCACTGTTTCAAAACTTTATTAATTTTTCAAAGTTTATTGTTCAGAGATAGACTGTTAAGATCCCCTTGGGGTCATCCATGTTAGTCATCAGAAAGAAGTGTGCTGGGATCCTGAATCCCAGGAGCACAGACAGATTATCTGCAAATGACGGTGACTCTCAATCCATGGGAACATGGGCCCTGAGGTCAGGTCATCATTTTTTAGTATTGGCCTCCCAATTCAACTTAACCAATGCCAATTTGCAGAAACAGGCTAAAGAAAATAGTTTTGGTCATTCTGCTTTGTGCAGACAACCATTGAGTTGAAATCTCCAGACTGACAATTAGACAGGAACTTGCATTCAAATGTCTCTACTTTGTTGGTGTTCAAAAAATCCTGTACTATAAGTAAAATCTAATGATTTCTTTGAAAGTGGTTAGATTATTTGCCTCTCTTGTAATACTCCAGAAGGCTCTGCATTTTTGTTGAACGTATATTTTTCTTAAAGGAAGGATCAGGTGGCAGTAAAAAGGATACAGTTCTGGGTTTTTAGAGAATGGATAAGTCAGAAGTACATGGATCCAGCCTTTTGTAATGTGTAAGGTAAGACTAGAGAAGCAGAAGGTGAATCCTCATTAAGTAGTTCTGCAGCTCTGGAGCAGCTGAACATGATTACCTTGTGGTATACTTTAGCATAGGCTGCTCGTTTTCATGGCAGACAGAAGATTGCCAAATCTCAGGTCACTGTGGGCAAGAAGAAAGCTGAGCTTTGACCTCAGCAAAGGATTGGGTCTTGATTTTAAGAAGGCATTTAAGACAATAATCCCACACTTTGGAGTACCTAAATGGATGGTAAAAACTACGAGAAAACCACAGGTAGTTTCTGGTCAAAAAGCAAGTGGCGGGAGGTGTGTGGAGGTGAGCCAGGAGAGAGAAAGAAAGAGATAGGAGAGCTCAGAAGGTGGGGCAAGAAGGTACAGTGCTGGAGAAATGCAATGTTTATAACCACAGAGATCCGTGGAAGGAGAGTGACAGTGGAGGAGGAAAGGTTGCTGCGAGAAGAGAAGGTGTTGAAATATTTACAGGCAAAGAGGATGTCCATATTTATGTCAAGATAACACCTTTGGTCTTAGGAAGCAAGGATCCAGAGAAACAATAGGCTTCCAAAAATGGAAACCGCTTTCCCATACCAACCATTTCTACCTACTTAGTAGCTACCACCCATTCCTAGCGCAGTGCCGGAGCCCCAGCATTCTGAGAACAATGTAGGAGAGACCTAGAGAACCCCTAGACAAATCTTTTGACCTCCAGGCTGCTCAGCAGTTGGTGTGTAGATGGCTTATTGAAGTTTGGGGTGGGTATCATTTGCATCTTCTGAATGACTTCCCTGGAACCCCATTACAGGCTGAATCAAGGTAGGCTTATGTGTTTACATATCTTAGGCTCTTATAACAAATTGTTGTCTGTGTCACTCCCCAATCTGACTGTGCAGAATATGGCTAATTGTTCATTGGCTTGTTGTGTGTGTGTGTGTGTGTGTGTGTGTGTGTGTGTGTGTGTGTGTGTGAAGGGGTCCACCCATTTCTAATCCCGCCCTGCCATTTATTTTCTGGTTTCCTACAGAAACTAGGGGACTTCATTCTATGTCATGCCAGGCATATGAAAGATTATTTTGTGGAAAAAAAAAAAAACAAAGAAGCCTATCTCATCAATGACTGGAAATTTTTTCACTAAACATTTGCATTATCTGGGTCATTTCTCAGGGGATGTTGGGCTTACAGTGATTTAATTTCTAGAAATTGTGCTTTTTTTTCTTTTAAGAAATGCAAGTACTCGAAGAAAGAGCAAATGCACTCCACATTGCTTTTCATAATTGCTTTCTCAGTCAATAATGGCTCTTTGCTTGAATGAAATATTGGTGAGATAAAGGAATATTTCCTATGACCATATCTCATGTATTGTATGTAAGTCCATTTAAGGAACAATGTGAAGACTGTGTAGTGTGGTTAGTTTAACTAATGAAAACATGGGCTCTCTGTCAATAAATTTGCACCTACTGAAATACAGACATTATGCTCAGATTTAGCTATTGACAGACAGTTTTTAAAATGTAAAGGAAGCTTGTACTGTTGGAGTGACATACTCATTTTTCTTTGCTTATGTGAATATGAAATCACTATTTTTCTGTACATGGTATGACATAACCATCAGAATGCTTCTGGAACCCTTCACTTTAAAACTTGGATGCAAGTCATTTTTCCCAAATTAATATAGGAAAAGCTCAAAGTCAAATGCAGAACATTTATCTCCATCTTATAGGTAGAAAGATTACAGTCACTTTTCACATAAATGATCACCTCACAAGATTTCTAAGTATCTCATAAATATTCAGTTGCTTTATTAGGCCCAGGATCCATGAACAAAGTTCTTTTTGTTAATGTAAACAGCAAATATTGATTATAAATGCGTCACAAGTGCATGTTGAGTCCAAAAAAACTCCCAAAGCTTTTCCTAATTCGAATCAACACCATCTAACGCCTTTGATCCTCACCTCCTTTTTACAATTGTTTAAGCAGTGTTACCACTTAATTGCTAACTCATCTGTAGCAGGAAACAATTATTCTGAATAAGCCCATGTAGGGCTCTGGTTTTCCAGCAGATTATTTAAAAACAATATTTCCTTAAGATAACAATTTTGATAATGATGCAGGAAGGAAATATATTCGCAATTAAACGAACATGCTTTAGCACAACAAGCAATAAAAAGCTTAACATTGAGCCTTTGTGAATTAAATGCCGGAACAACATTGGACAAAAGTCCTGTTTCTGCTGACACATTTATTTCTCAGTCAATGAAGACTGTTTAGGTTTAATGCATTTGTGGTTAGCGATAGTTTAAAAGATCAATGTAAATTCGTTCTGAACTAGTAAATAAGGCTTTAATGAAACTTCTAACAGCACACTTTTCACACCTTGGATCTCTTTATCATTCCGAGGTGACACAGCAGGATTTTCAAGGTCTGATGACATGCATATAACATTATAAAGTGTTTGACAGATTTGATTTGATTTGTATTTGATTAATGGGCTTGATATTGGATTTTAGCATTTCCCTATCAGTCTTTTGTTCATATGTAGTGCTGAGTGCTTGTGAGGATAATTTCTCCTGAAAGCTTGTTAATCTCTCGCTCTTACACACACACACACACACACACACACACACACAAATTAATGAGATGCAGTTTAAAGACTGGGATCATTAAACATCTCCACTTCACTAAATGAGGTAGTGTGTGAGGAGGCACTTTGCAAACTGTAAAGCAATATACAGATGTTAGTTATCATAATTATTGTTGTTACAGGAAACCTAGGTTTTATATATTATAATGCTATTTTCCTTTAACACTTAATTCAAAGAGTAAATACAGACAACCAATTTCCTTAAAAACCCTGCTGCAGCTTTTCTAATAGTTCTGAGCTTTTCATTAAGGTTTTATTGTAAATCATACCCAATGCTATTCATTTAGTGTGGTCTTTTAAAAAAACTGCCATGGGCAGAATCACCCTGATTTGTTCCATGCAACATGGCTAGGGTGAAACTTTTTGAAGAGCATGGTGGAGAATTTCCACTTGAGTCTGGTACCCGCTAAGAAATTGCATAGACATTCCAGGAAATGGGAAGATATTTCTTTGATACTCCTTGTCTTATCGATGACTTGTCCTTTTGCATGTTCTATAGATGGACTTCATGTGTTATTTTTGGTCAGGGGAGGCAAAGAAAAGAAGTCTTTTTTTTTGTCCTTCCACCTCCCTCATTCAAGTATGACAGCTTGAAAAGATTTAGGGCCCAGAAATATTCAGCAACAAAGGGATCTTTGTGAGCCAGAAGAAACAGGGAACAAGATAGGTAATAATGTAGTAGCTTTAGTGAATAGCCAAACAGTCAACAACAGTACAAGCAGGAGTTCCAAACTACAACCAAACTTAAAAATGAGCCAAGACTAACCCTTGAATACTGCTGGGGTAGCCTCCGCCCCCACAATGTGCTTGTCAATGAGGAAGATTAGAGGACGAATATTGGAGTGGGAGAGAATGTGGGGGCACTGGTAAAAGGATTGGTGGTAGAGCAGCATATGTCTAAAATTAAATTACAAATAACTTTCTATATCATAGGGTCTTAATAACTTTTTTTGAAAAGTAAGGCTGTTGAAGTTAAAAACAGGATTTATTGCATTAGAATTTGAACCTGAATGATGGGAAGAAAGCTGAGCAAAATTTATGAAGGCTCCAATGGATGTTAGGCGGTCATCATTTCCTATCAATTTACAAGTTCAGTTTACTTTTTACCACATAAGTTTGACAATAGGAGCATATCTCTTTGTTGTTTTGTTTTGTTTTGTTTTTCAGTTTGAAGATAGAATGATCACTAAAGACATTACTATGGTTTTGTTTATTAAAAGAAGTGAAACCAAAAATGAGGCTAGTATTTTAAAGAAATAAAAATCTTTAACCACTTCTATAACTTGGGACAATTTTTTATTCTTGCTGAATGTTATGGACAATAAATAAAGGTAATGTTGAAATGTAAACAAGCACAAAGTATTTTTTCCTAGGACAAAGCAGGGAGGGCATTTGCCTTCCATGTGGCTGACCAGGGTTCCATCCCCTTATCGTCTCCTGAGTCTGACAGAAGTTAGTTCTCCTGGTGGAATGCTGGAAGATTCAGAGCAGCTTTATCTCTAATAGAACTATGTGATTTTCTTGTGAAATCCATCTCAGTCATGCTTTCTTCTTGACTCTACAAATTGCAAAATAACAAACATTGACTTCAATGTAGTATCTTTTTTCTGTTACTCAGGTAAGACTGTCAGTGAATTCATCAAGTATCATTTAATAATGATATTCCATGTTGTTTGCTTGCCACAGAAATAATCTAAATTGGAGTTCCATTTTATCAACTTGTAATTTGTGTTTGAGGGAAAGCATGTCTCTTGCTTAAAAATATTTAACTATTAAAGCATCATTATAAAGAGATGATTTTTCAAATATTTAGGGTCTGAAAAAATTCTCTGAAAGATGACAAATTCTAATTAGGATATGAATAATTTGGTTCTAAGTCAATAATGATCAGTGCTGATATTGTTTCACTTGTAAGTCTAGTGAGTTTTCTCATCTAATGTTGTGGCCTGTCAACTCTTAAAATGTGTTTCAATTCTCTTTAATTAGAAAATGAATATGTGAACAGTTGAACATAGACATTAAACATGCTGGCAATATTGTCAGAGTGTATAACATAAATGGGAGCCGAGGAAAAGCAATACCGAGAAAGGGAGAAGGAAATTTTCTTTAAGCTAATACAATTATATTACTTAATAGACAACACAGTAATTTCTAGTTTTTAAAATATATTGAGCAGTAAATTTACTTATTAATCTCAAACATGGATTTTAGAAAATAAAGGAAAGATAAAAATAATGAGATTATCACATTGATTTTTTTTTTGAGGGGAGTGTTTTTGGGCCACACCCAGCAGTGCTTTGGGTCTACTCCTGTCTCTAGGGACCATGTAATGTTGGGGTTACATAGGTCAGCTATGCAAGGCTAATACTTGTACTACCTCTTTAGCCCCTACCATTCTGATTTGAATGGTTCAATTGGGAAAAACTATCTAAATTTAAAAACTAGTTTAAGAAGATTAAAAGAAGGACAATAAATTAGGTGTTTCAAACACCTATTTTGGAATATCTTTTTATAGTTTTGAGCAGTAGCAAGCATCTTATTCCCTTAAAGATATCCTTACCATTTAAGCAATGATCCTGAAATAAGTATGCTGCTTTATAATGAAATAGACTACAAATTATATTTTACAAACACATGCTATATCAGTAGTATTTTGTTTTTGGTTTTTCGGGCCACACCCATTTGATGCTCAGGGGTTACTCCTGGCTAAGCGCTCAGAAATTGCCCCTGACTTGGGGGTACCATATGGGATCGAACCGGGCTCCTTCCTTGGCTAGCACTTGCAAGGCAGACACCTTACCTCTAGCACTACCTTGCCGGCCCCGTAGTAGTATTTTTTTATTCTTTAAAGACCCAGTAATTGATGAACTGTCTGTGATTGTGATCACGATTTAAGGAGTTTATTTGTGTTTAAATGTTTCACTGAAGCAAAATTATGATATTTCTTGAGAAGCATAGATGTTTTTAATGTGACTATTGAACAAGATAAATTAGTACCCAAAATATCCAAAACATGTTTATGATTTCAAAATAGCGGTCATCAAAGATTAAATTTTACCAAATTGTATTGACTAATGCAAGCAAAAGAAATAATTGATAATCTTTATTTCTGTGTGTGAAAGTGAAGATATATAGTAGAAATACATTAGTAATAAACCCAAGTGGAATGTTGTTTTAAACATACCGAGCATATTTTCTCATGGACATTTCAAAAGTGAAAAATCATTGCCCAGTTCAGTTCCCAGAATTTGGGGCAAAGACAATTTCTCAAATATTAGTTCCTATTGTTAATGGAGAAGAGGAAAGGAAACAAAATTTATTGTGTCCTACTTGGGACTGCAGACATCACCAGATCATTGAAGAAAGGGACTGGGATACCAAAAGCCAATGAATGATTATGCTTTCTAAATTTAGAGGCATTATCCACCCAAATTAAAATTATATTGTTTACAAAAATGCCCTCTACACTCCTGTGTTCATTACACCTCTTTTACAATAACCAGAATCTGGAAACAATCTATGTGCCTGACAACAGATGAACGGCTAAAGAAATTGTGGTACATACACACAGTGGAATACTATGCAGCTGTCAGGAAGAATGAAGTCATGAAATTTTTCTATACATGGTTGTACATAGAAACTATTATGCTAAGTGAAATTAGTCAGAGGGAGAGAGAGATAGACACAGAATAGTTTCACTCATCTGTGATATTTAAGAAAAATAAAAGGCAATATGGTAATAATATCTGAGACAATAGAGATAAAATTGGAAGAACCAGATCATGATATAAAGTTTACCACAAGTAGTGGTGAGTGTAGTTAGAGAAATAACGAAACCAACAACAACCATGACAATGATTGCTTGTCTCAAATACAGGCAGGAGATGGGGGAGGAAGGAGATGGAGAACATTGGTGATGGGAGGTTGGACTGGTGAAGGGGGTATACTTTATGACTGAAACCCAACTACAAACATGTTTTAATCATATGGATGTCATTTTAAAAAGATAAGTAAGTTACCAGCCATAAAATTATATTGTTTATTATAAAATCTTTCCTTGTCTCTAAAATAAATGTAATTCAGAAATAAAAATAATATAATAATAATAAATGAGTATGCTTCCCAAATTCAGAGATCTTATCCACCCATGTTAAAGTTATTTCTGCTTACTCTAAAAACTTACCATGTCTCCCCCAATTAAAATAAATGTAATTTAGAAATAAAATAATAATAAACTTTTATATTATATTTTATGTATTATTTATTTATATAATCTTTTTATTATCATTAATTACAATGTGATTATATTTTGTATTATTATAAAATAATAATTTATTTTGAAATAAAACTAATTAAAAAAAACAATGTGATACATATGCTGTTCAACTTTAGATAAAGGTGGCTTTTTCTCTTTTCCATGATACATTCTCAATCATTGCTTTGCTCATGACTCTGGCACTGCACGGAGCAGAGAAGGAAAAAACTTGGGGGTTTCATGAACCCATTTAGACCTTCTTCAAAATATTTGCTGCCCACCTTGGAGCCTCAGAATCTCTTCTGTATTTAGAACCTAAGAGGTCTGAGCATGAAGGGAACCTTACAAAACTGCTGTTGCCTGCTGAGCAAACTTATTTATATAGAATTTCCTGCTTGCTAGAAAAAGAATATATTAAGGCCTTCCAAGGCATAACATGGACTTACATTTTCTATTTTTCTATTTTTTTTCTTCTTCAGATCATTCTCACTCCAGTTGATGATATTAAGGCAGGGTCAGACATGGAATCACTCAATCTTTTACTTACTGGAAAAGGCAGCCAGATTTTATGAAGATTAGAAAATTTCCCCCACCCCATTTGTCTCTTCCCCACCCCACTAGAGTCTGGGCACCAGGCGGGCCCAAAGGGGAGATGCTAAACAGTCGCAGTGTTTGCCTCTTCCTGTAATAATCATGCATATGCCCAGCGCTGTGTCTCTTTACTGCCTCATGAATTTGCAGAGTGGCCCCAGCTAGGCTCCCTTTTGTCTTGGCAACAGTTGCCAAAGCTGAGCAGAATAGAAGCAAAATGATGGGCAAGAAGGGTTGGTTCATGGAACTGAGTCCTTACCCTATTAGTGTTCATTGTTGCACACTGCCTTGTGCCTGTATTACAGGTAGCACCAAGCATCCCCAGGCGGTGGCTTCTGGAAGATTCTGCTGGCAATGATGCAACAAGGCATCTTTAGTCTGTGGGGATGGTAGCATGACCCAGCTATGGCAGCGAGGATGCCAGAAAATAGAAGCCACTGGGTTTCCATTGTCTCTCCATTTTCCAGGGCCCAAGAGGATCCTACCAGGAAAGAGGAAGGGAAGAGAAACAGATATTTTACTGCAGGGTAGACAGCAGGTCTTGAATTCTCTGCTTGGAAAACAACAAACTTACTTGAAACTGCCTTGAACTTCCCAATTCAGACCGACCTACCCAGGGGAACACCCTAGTATACCTGTGGGTGGCAGCCCCTGGCTCTGAGCCATTCTCTGGGAGGTTCTCCTAGGGAAAGCGCATCTTCATTTCTGCTAGGATCAATAGCGTGGAGACTGCATACATTGGTAAACCATGAGGCTGCTGGCTTTGTCTCTGTTGGTAATAAATGGATTAGGGTGCCCCAGGGCCAAGGATGAGACACTGAACCAGAGGAGGATGAGCAGTTAGACTTTACTGGTTTTCCTCCCTCTTTCTTTCTTTCTTTCTTTCTTTCTTTCTTTCTTTCTTTCTTTCTTTCTTTCTTTCTTTCTTTCTTTCTTTCTTTCTTTCTTTCTTTCTTTCTTTCTTT
>PVKC010032231.1:0-13457 GCA_004027635.1 Crocidura indochinensis | reverse complement strand
GACTTCACAGCACAGCAGGAGGCAGAAGTCACTCTCTGAGATTAATTAGGGCCTCCCTGGGGCTTCTCTGGAGTGGGGGATGAAAGGCCCAGATATCCCCCGGGAAGGACCTCCAAAGAGAGGCTGGCAGCCAGGGCCATGGGCATGCTTTTAGGAGAGTCAGAACACCTGGGTACACTCAGGAGAGTCAGGGTACATCCACACACTCTTAGGAGAATCTCAGGGCATGTGGACACACTCAGGAAAGTCAGGATGCAAGGGCACAGACTCAGGAGAGTCAGGGTATGTGGGCACACTCTCAGGAATGTTAAGAAATTCAGGGTACTTGGGTACATTCTTAAGGGTCAGGGTATGTGGGCACACTCTTGTGGAGCCGAGCTTTTCACCCAGCTGAGGGTTTTTTTTTACCTTGCCTGCAGGACAGAGGCATCCTAGGTAGGACCCTGATAAATACAGTTTCTTTCAGGTGTGATTCCTGTTGCTCACTCACCTGTTCTTTTATCCCTGTCTCCTATATCTGGGCTAGGGCTGTGTCCTGCCTCTGCCCTACCCCTGTCTGAGTCCCTCAGCTCTCATGGACAATGCAATGGCTTCTGAGGACCCACCAAGAACCACTCCTCAGTAGAGCAGGAGTTTCTGAATCCCGAAATCAACAACATTTTCTCAGAGTAATCCGAGTCCAGACTCCAGGCATATGGCACTCAGTCTCTGAACCCCAGGACCCTGACTCATTCCACCCCTGGGTTTCTGACCTCCAAGTTTTCAGAATATCCCAAAATCTGGGGTCAGGCTACCATCCTCCCTCTCCCCTGTGTCTGAGCTTTCTCAGTTTCTTCAGATTCCATCCAGAGCTTGCTTCTGTGCAAGGGCTCCAGGTATACTGTAAACCCTTTCTCACTCCAACCCTTCTCCTGCCTCGTTTATTGGTCTCCCACAAAACACTTCTATCATTTGCTAATCACAACTTTGGAGAATTTTCAGCAAGTTTCTTTCACTTCATATGAGTTGCAGAAAGCCAGGGGTTTTTCTTCTGATTACTTAAGTACTGAGGCAGAGCTATAGGACAGTGGATAGGATAATTGCCTTGCACATGGTCTACCCAGGTTTAATACCAAGCACCCCATATGTTCCCACAGCACTGATAGGAGTGAATCTGAGTACAGAATCAGGAGTAAGTCCTGAGCACTGCTGGGATGCCCCAAATCAAGCAAACAAAAAAGTATCTAAAGCATTGACTATAATATTATCCCTGTAGCTCTTTCTTAACAAAATAATGGCTTATACAGTTACTTCTTTTACTGGGTTAGTATCTCTTAATGTCAGCAAGATTAGAGAGCAAATGATAAAATATACAATAAAATCAAAACCACGTTTTACTCTAAGGAATTTTTATGGGCTTAGCATTTTATGTTGCATATTATTTAAGGTTATTTAAGCTATAGGACATGAGATATACCTTATAATTATAATTTTTATTTAATAAAAGAGCAATTCATCTTTTATAAAATCTTTATAAAAATCAAAGCCTATATATGTCCAAATTTATGTTTATTAAATACGATTTTTTTACTATTTGGGTTACACCCAGAGATGCTCAGGAGTTTGAACCATATGGGATGCCTAGTATCAAACTTTGATCACCTGCTTTCCAGGCAGGTTTCCTCCTCCTGTACTCTCCCTAGCACAAACTCTATGCTGGGAAAGTCACACATGCTAATATCCAGGTTTACTCCTGGCTCTGTACATCAGGCAGTTTTTAGGGACCAGATCAGACATCAAACAGCAAAGCCTGTGCTCAGTTCTAGGAGCAATGTCCTAGCTCTTAAGTATAGTTTTAAGACCCAGAGTCTGACTTTCCCATTTCTCTAACCTAGCTTTCAACTACTGCTTCTCTAGGATTCTCCATAAAACAGGGGACCTCAAACTATGACCTGCAGGCCACATGCGACCAGCCGAGGATGTTTATTTGGCCCGATGTGTGTTTTTGCACTGCAGCCTGTCCTGCTTAGCAGCCAACTAGTTCTGGGCCTGCACGTGCATGTGTGGGGTGTGAGAGGCAACCTTGGACTCCCCTCCTCTGTCTCGACTCCTCCTCTCAGTCTTGGGCAGGGGTCCTCAAACTACTACCCACCAAAAGCAAGCCCATAGTTCCCATTGAAATATTGGTACATTTGCTGATTTGACTTTACTTGTTAAATTATTAAATGTATTAAGTATTAATATTTTCATTTTTTAATTTTTGCTTGTTTTTGAGTCACACCTGGCAGTGCTCAGGGTTACTCCTGACTCGACCTCAGAAATAGCTCCTTGCAGGCTCAGGGGACCATATGGGATGCCGGGATTTGAACCAATGACCTTCTGTATGCAAGGCAAACACCTTACCTCCATGCTATCTCTCCGGCCCCAATATTTTTATATAAACATTTAAGCACCATGATTACAAGCATGCTTGTTGTTTGGTTTCACTCATAAACAGAATACTCCCACCTTCACCAGTGCAACATTTCCACCACTAATGCCCCTCACCTCCCTGCCCCTGCCTGTATTCGTGACAGGCATTCTACTTCTCTGATTCTTTAATCTTTTCATGATAGTTGTTAGTGTAGTTATTTCCCTAACAGCATTCACCACTCTTTGTGGTGAGCTTCAAATTGTGAGCTGGTCCTTCCATCCTTTCCAGGTCTTTACTCTATTGTCTCTGGGCCTTATTACAGTAAAGTTTTTAATTTTTCTTAAAACTCATAGATTAGTGAAACTATTCTGTGTCTATCTCTCTTTTTGACCTATTTCATTCAGCATAATAGACAATCTAAGGGAAGATGAATTGCTCACCTCCCATTAAAAAGTTTAAGGAGCCCCGTCCTAGAAGTTTTCAATTCAGACCTGAGAGATCAAAGTTCTCCCAGGCAGAGATTTGTAACTCTCCTCCTTGTCTTTCACTTACTTTCTTCCACCAAACATTCTGTGTATGTGTCTTTATCAGGTTCAGAAATAATTATGTAAGGATACATTAAAGCCAGGCGAGTCACTAAATTACTCCAACACAGAAGTTTGCCACTTTGGAAGGACAAAAGAGATCCCAACTTGCTTGGGTTGGAGAGGGGGAATTCCAGGAAATAGAGGTTAGCTGCTTGAGTAAAGCCATGAGGCAGGGCTAGAGTTTTAGGAAGGCAAGGGGACTGAAGGGCAGTGGCCAGCAGTGTAGACATTGAAACTTCAGGAGAGAAGGAAAGAAAGCTCAGAACGTTTTGTTCTCTACCACTGTCCTCTTTCTCTGAAATGACAGCTTTGGGGAAGGATGCTAGTAAGGACACCTGCTGGGGCCATAGAGCAGAGGCAGAAGTACGGGAAAGTTCATGATCTTCTGGACTTGAGCCTAGGGACAAGGCAGGAACTCCTGCATGGTGGAGGCTGGTGTGCAGAGCAAGTCCTCAGCATGTTACCAACCCAACCGGAATACCTCTTACCCAGCACCCCACACCAAAGGAGCTTTGCACCTGAGCTAAAAAGCAGGTACCATAAAATTCTCTCCTTCCAAGGGAAGCAGATCATATTGATAAAAACCTGGTGAGCATCATGCATCTTAGCCTCTGAAGAATTTGGCTTACTCTCTTTTCCCCCAGAACTGGACTAGAATCTGTGCCCCAGCATTAGTACTCCCCAACATTGACATCATTCCAGGGACAAAGCCCATCCCTCTGCCTAGCATAGATATCTAAAGCAGCACTTGTAGGTCTCGAAGACTGTGTTGTTCCTGCCCCTACTGGTAGTGGTTGGGCTAGCAGGTGGATTTGTGACCCAGAGTGTACGGGTAGCCATATCAATAGACAAATATAACAAACACTCGCAAAAATTAATTTCAGATGTGGAGACAGTATAAAATTCTATTAATGATCTGTAGGTGCAGTTCGACTCCGTGGCTAGTCCATGGCTAGTGTGGTATTACAAAACAGGTGAGGGTTAGATTTAATCTTGACAGAGAAAGGAGGGCTTTGCATGGCCTTGCAGGAAAAATGTTGTGTTCATACTAACAAATTGGGAATAGTGCCGGACAGAATCAGACATCATCAAGAGGAGCTGGCCAAAAGAAAAAAAAGAGCTATTAGACGGTCCCTTTTGGTCTTTATGGGGTGGGATTCTCTCCTGTCTAATACCCCTACTGGGGCCCCTTCTGGGACTTTTACTTCTGGTAGCCATTGGGCCATGCATCATCAATCGCCTTACTGCATTCATTCGAGCTCAGGTTGGGGAAGTTAAGCTTATGTTATTATGCCAACAATACCAAGAATTAGCTCATGCAGATATTTCTGACTAGGAATATCAGGAGATGGAGGCCCCTGATCACTTTGGCTTCTAGAATTAGAAGCCCCACTACAAGAAGTGGGGAGTGAAAAGGAATGCCAATGTCAATGCCATTTTGTAAAAACCAGATGCCAGGCTGCTCTTAAGTTCTAAACAAGGAAAGATGCCATTTTGTAAGGACCGCATGTACTCAGCCACATGTTGGGTTTTCTCAAGCCTGTTAGTGAAAAGGAAGTCATCACACACTACGTCCAGCCCTTACTCCTTTCTCATCAATGATTCATGCTACCTCGGAGTATGTCCCTCCCTTAAGGAAGTCATCACACACTACGTCCCGCCCTTACCCCATCCTCACCAATGATTTGTGCTACCTCTGTGGATGTCCCGCTCTTTTTTTTTTTTTTTTTGGGTCACACCCTGCAGTGCTCAGGGGTTACTCCTGGCTCCATGCTCAGAAATTGCTCCTGGCAGGCACTGGGGGACCATATGGGGCACCGGGATTCGAACCGATGATTTTTTGCATGAAAGGCAAACGTGTCCCTCTCTTAAGGAAGTCTTCATATCCCTTCCTTCCCCCTCCACCTTCTTATAGTATATAAGGAAGGACGGAAAACAGCATGAAGTCTTCTGCCCTTGTTTGGTTCTGAGTGAGCTTAGACCCTGGCCCACCAGAATAAAGACCCCACTGGTGATTTTATCTGAGTGAATATCTCTTCATTCCTCCGCATCATAGTAGGATCTGGACTGATGGAACTTTCATACCTTTCACTGTCAGCCATGGCACAGTGGGAGGGAGAATTAGGACTCAGGGCCCAGGGCACATCCTGACTAAACCCTGGAGGAACTAGACAGAACTCTACATCTTCAAGAGAGGACAGGGTCACCAAGCCACCACAAACCCTCTGGAGCCCAGGAAATCAACCTGAAGGAGCATCTAATTGGAATGGGACACTCTACACTAATTTGTTCCTTAGAGGAGCAGAAAGAGAGACACCTTTTCCTAGAACCCAGTTGCTGGACCCAGACACTCCAGGGAAGGTCTTTCCATTCTAGGGGGTCCCTGAGAGCTTTCATAGTTCCATCAGGTCCACAAAGGCAGAGGATGGTGAGGAGAGTTCAAGCCCGATGCCTCAGCTGGTGAGCGAGTCTGTGGCAAAGGCTGGACTGGGTTTCCTGCCTCTGCAGGGCTGCCCCAGGCTCTTAAACAGTCTTCTGAGTAGGAAGGGGCAGACCCAAGCTCTTAGCACTTGGTTCTAGGGGAAGGGATCTGAACCTGAGGCAGAAAGCAGAATACTTGAGGTTTGAGGTGGAAGGCAGTTCTGCTGACTCTGAGGCTGGCAAAGGTCTTTAAGGCGCTATGTTGTCCTTGCAGCATGATTTCTGGGCAGAGCCAGAGACACACTTTGAAGGCTGACCCCAGCTCAAGGCTCTCCAGACCAAGCTCAGAAGGGCAGTAGCTAGCACAGGCATCCCACTCATGAGCCAGCCTTGGGACCCCCAAGCAAAGAAAGGAATGAGGAAAATCTCATCATAGAGAGCTGTGCACCCAGCCCAGGCTGCTGGTTTTCACTTCCCCTCATCTCTCTTCACCCAACTTCTTGGGGCAAAGGAGAATCACCAAGGGAACACCACAGACTTCCTCCCCCCATGCCCCTGTGCTGTGGCTTGTTCTGAAACTACTTTTCTCTCTCCACCCTTCCTGCTACGGTTGGGGCACTGGCGTGGGTCCATCTCACCAGCATCTGTTCTTGTCTTCCATAGAGACATAGGGCAGTACCTTCCCCTGATGCAACGGAGGACAGGGCCACTCAGAAAAGGAGGCAGAGCTGGACTGGGTTCCTGAGTTAGGGAAGGACTCAGTGCCCTTTTGAGAGATGCTCTCAGCACCCAAGCATGAGATCCAGCCGTCTTGGCTCCCTTTGGTGCTACCTATTGTGCTCTCCCTGAACTTCCTCCATGCCCTTCTGTGGACCCTTCTGTGGTTCTTCCATTCCCTTTGGTGCTCCCTTCATGCCTTTCCGGGCTCCCTCCATGCTCTTCTATGTTCTGCTATTTTCTCTTTGTACTCTCTGGTACTCTCTCTATGTCATATGTGCTCTGTTATGCCCCTCTGTGTCTTCCATGTCTTTTGTGCACTTCTATTTTTCCCTTGTGCCCCCTCTGTGCTCTTCCCATGATCCCGACCAAGTTTCCAGCTATTCTCCCCACCAGGGCAGCAAGAGGAGGAATGAGCATAAGAACGAGGCCTCCTGGGAGAAGGCTCTCACTCTCCCCACAGCTGCTGACCTGTTCTCCATAGACAGGGACAGTAGGATGACAGACACTAGGGGTGGAAAGGGTGGACCTAAAAAGTGTCCTGGGCACAGGTTGAGTGACTATGAATCCTTATTCTAATGAGCCTCCTTCTCCAAGGCAGGTTTCCATTCATGCTTCCCATTGGATGATTCCACATATCCCTACATCCCAAATTCCTACATGATCCCACACAGCCCAGCATCAGAACCAGGACTGGGGTGCTGTGTCCTCTCTCCACCAGTGACCCATGTCCTATACCCAATATCTGACCTGGCAGATGGCTGGTGGGAACTGGACGATCGTGACAGAGTTCTTCTTCTCAGTGTTCCCGCATCTGCGTGTAGGTGGCCTCTACTTTTTGACCCCTGCTGCTTGTCTACATATTCATTATAGCCGGGAACCTAGCTGTCTTCCTAGCTGTGCAGTGGGACAGAGCCCTGCACATGCCCATGTACTTCTTCATCGGTGTGCTGTCCTTCCTGGGAGTTTGGTACACTACCACCACCATCCCCAAGATGCTGGCCAGCCTGGCAGACGAGCACTGGGGCATCTCGCTGGCAGGCTGCCTGTTGCAGATCTTTTTCTTCCACTCGCTCAGCATCATTGAAGGTTGTGTGCTGACCGCCATGGCCATTGACAGGTACATGGCCATCTGCCACCCCCTGCTCTACCCGACTATCATGACGCCCGGCTCTACACACAGCTCACCGCCAGCTCCTGCCTCTGCGGCTTCCTGCTGGTCCTCCCTGAGGTCGTATGGATGGCCACACTGCCATTCTGTGGCTCCAACGGCATTCAGTAGATCTTCTGCGACTTCACAGCCCTGCCGCGCCTGGCATGTGCAGACAATTCACTGGTAGTCATCTTGGATGCGGTGCATGCCGTAGAGATCCTGGCCCCCTTCTTGGTCATTGCCCTGTCCTACACCCGCATCTTCATGGTCATCCTGAGCATGCCCTCTGCTGAAGGTCGCCACCAAGCCTTCTCCAACTGTGCTGCGCACGATGCCGTATTTCTGCTGTTCTTCGGCAGCGTGGCCGTAATGTACCTGCGCTTCTCGGCCAGATACTCGGTGTTCTGGGACACAGTCCTGCAGTTGCCTTCGTCATCCTGGCCCCCTTCCTGAATCCCATCATCTACAGTCTGAGAAACCGGGGCATAATGGATGCCATCCAGAGGGTCTTCTGTTCCAGGCACAGGGAGGGTGGACTTGGGAAACAGCATTAGACGGTGCCCCAGCACACAGCCTCTCTCATGGACACCAGTTCCCAAGCTTTCCTTTTCAGTCACAGCAGCAGGCTCTGCTTTGAAACCAAGCTGAGCCCCAGGTGGTGGATGAGACCTACTGGGCATGGTTGTTTGATGAACCCCAGTACCCCACCCCACAAGCACAGAACCCAGAGTAGGCCCTGAGCACCACTGGGTGTGTCCAGAATATTCTGTCATTCCCTTCCCAGCACTAGGATCCATCTTGGTATCTAACGTTTGGATGAATATGTTTTTATGATGCTTAAAAAAATAACCAAGGAGAGAAAATATTTTGTTTTTGTTTTGGGGCCACATCCAGATGTGCTCAAGGGTTACTCCTGTTTCTACACACAAGAATCACTTCTAGAGGGTTCTGGGGATCATATGGGAGGCCAAGGATTGAATCTAGGTCAATCACATGCAAGGCACACACTTGCCCCACTCAGGCCCCCCAAAATGTATTTTTGATACAAATCTCTTGTCAACATTCTCATCCCAAACTATCCTTTTGGCAGCTCAGATTACTATGTTTGGAGACACTAGTCAGGTCTATTAATCTATGGTATTTTTACAAATGGTTTGAATTTTATATATAACTCATGATTTATAAAGCTTCCTGCTTCACATAAACCTGAATGGAGCCTCTGTGGGAGATGAACCGAACCCTCTCTAGGGATGAAAAACACACATACACATATACACGCATGCATGCATGCCTGATGCTCCCTGAGTCACACTCCTGTGAGTAGGGCATTCTCAGCCCTCCCGGCACCCCTCATTCTGCCTTACTCCAACCTCTCAATGACCAGAGAATTCGGCCAGAGTCTGAAGACACAGAAACCCCAACTTACTTTCTCTCTATTTCTTACGTTACCCCATCTTTTGGGTCTTCATTTCCAATTTTGTAAAATAGGTATAATTATGGAACCAATGGCTTCATAAAAATAGCACTTAGCTTCAAGTTTAAGGGTAACTTCCTTAGGAGGGAACTATGTACCCTTTGACTAATGACCGTGATTGAGTTAATTTTTATATTGGATTCTAAATTATCTATAATTTTAAAGTCTGGAGTCTCCACTTTTCACACACCCACAGCTCAGGGACTGGGCTCATTGTTTTGGGCATTGTTTTTGTCAGGATCAGCACTGGTGTTCATGAGAATAACTACATACATAGCACCAATAGCAGAGATAGCAATTGCAGAGAGGCATTTGACCTTGCACACAGCCAAGACAGGTTCTATATCCAATATGGCCCCCCAAAACCCAAGCCTGCCTGGAGTAAATTCTGAGTGCAGAGCCAGAGTAACCCTTGTCCTGGTATGATTGTAAAACAAATAACAATAACAAAAAATAAAATACACACAAGTTGAAATATCAGTGGTAGATAGCTATCTTAAGATGGTAGGTATATAAATTATCAATGCATTCAATAAATACTATAAGCAAATCTTATTCAAAAATTTTCTACAATGGGGGCTGGAGTGATAGCACAGCAGCAGACATTTGCCTAACATGTGGCCAATCCAGGTGAGACCTGGTTCTATCCCCAGCGTCCCATATGATTCCCCTAGCCAGGAGCAATTTCTGAGTGCATAGCCAGGAGTAACTCCTGAGCATCACCGTGAGTGACCGAAAAGCAAAAAAAAAATTATCTGCCATATACAGTTTTCTTAACATCCATGTTAGGTCCTCTACGTATGGTAGACATTCAGATACAAGAATAAGGGTCCAGAGCAATAATACAATGGTGAGGGCACTTGCCTTGCACACAAACAACCCTCAGATTCAATTTTCAGTATCCCATATGGTCCCTGGAGCACTGCCAAAAGTAACTGACAGAGATAAGAATAATCCCTGATCATCTCTAAACCTAAAATACAGGGGAATAATCACCAGCACCAGCTAATAATTAATCTCCACCCAATCTTTATATGTGCTAATCTAGGAAAATTTTTGTTTTTCACATATTTTAGAAGACATCTAAAAATTTAACGAAAGGCTTGGCCAGGCAGGCAGCACAAGGCCAAGACATTGACTCTAGAGAGAGAGACACAGAGAGAACTTGCCCTCAGCCGTCATGGGTGGGGGCGGAGCAGAAGAAACAAATGTAACGAAAAAGTAGTCTAGGGGCCAGAGCAATAGCACAGTGGTAGGGGATTTGCTTTGCATGTGGCTGACCCAGGTTTGATCTCCAGCATTCCATACTGTCCCCCAAGAGTGATTTCTGAGTGCAAAGTCAGGATTAACACCTGAGTGCTGCCAAGTGTGGCCCATAAACTGAAAAAAAAAGGAAAAAAGAAAAGAAAAAGAGGTCTAATGGAAACAGCAAATCACCATAAGACCAAAGACCAGCTTTGCCAAACAGTGCTTTATTTTGGGCCTGGAAAGTAGAATGATGAAGATAGTCACATAGAACCAACCAGAAGTAGTACAACAAGCCAAACCAGGGCTACCCCATAACACACAGAGGGATCACTCTTTCCTTCATGGGAAGGTTTTTGCTGAATTACATTTTTCTGCATATTATCCCAATACTTAGAGCAATGGTAATAAGTCTGACACAAATAAAATGCATGTAAAGGAAATGCAAGTGGAAACTGACCTTACTGTCATGTGTACTATAGTTAGAGACTGAAAAATAGATGAGTGTTTGTTGAGTTATACTCAGGCTGGACAATGACCATAGTAGGGTCCAAAACATCTGGAAGGTAGAATCAACAGCCTGTGCCAGGTACTTCAAAGGAGTCATGCAGGAGAGGGGACTCCCATATTGGACCAGCACACAGATGAGGGAACTGTGCACAGTGAAGAGACAGCACACAGATGAGGGAACCACAGAGGTCACTGTTAGACACAGCCATTCATTCACAGTTAAAGCTCCAGGAGACACAAATCTTTCCCAGCAGGGTCTCCTGACTGTAGTATATAGCTCAGGTCCTTATGGGATTGTAAGACAAAACAGGACCAGACCAGGGGTTGTACACCGGCCTGATAAAGGAGATCCTACTAACAGCAACAAACAGAGTAACAGAACATCACAGCTGTCTCTAAAGTCCCTGAATCCTACTGGATTCTGACTTGGTCTTGTTTAATTCAAGAAGTGGTACTGTCCCTGGAAGTACGGGCACTGTACCAGGGTACTGTCCCTGATACTGTGGGTACTGTTGCTGACTGAGGCTTTGATACAGTGGGTATTGCCACAGGTGCTGTAGGTGTTGCTTTAATATAAAATATAAAGTCTAAACATTGGTGGTGGGAATGCCTCTCATTCATACTATGTGCCTTAAATATTACTGTGAGAGATTTGTAATTCACTTTGCCCACAATAAAAATAAATATAGGATCACACACACACACACACACACACACACACACACACACACACACACACATATAAAGTCTAATGAGTCCATGTTTCTGGGAGAGGCCTTTCTCCACACAGTGCCTTTATCCTTTCAGCTATTAGGTCTGGAAAGGGGTAGTAACAGTGAAATAATTTCACAGGCAGTCAGTGAAATAGTTTCATAGGAGTCAGTCAGCTTTATTTCAAGGCCCTATCTGTCATAGGCATTTCCTCACATGGCTTCTATGCTAGTTTCCTCTCTGCTGCTTCTCCTCTGGCTCTCTGCCTGTTAGTCTCTCAGCTGCTCCTAAGCCTTGTCTTTCTCTCTCTCATCTCTTTTTCTTCGGAGCTCTGTTACCTTTTCTGCTGCTTTAAATGCGTCCTTGCCGAGTTCCAGCCCCCTGGCAACTCCTATTTTATAATCTCCCAGCCTCCTCCTCTCTTTGGCTCTCTCTCTTCTCCCCTCTCCCACCACCCTGCCCCAGGCAGACTCCTCTACCCACCATTTCAGGTGTGGGCTCTTCTGATCATTCAAGTGGGATAAACAGGAAATTGGGAGGGGATACCCTCATGTTGAATACTCAGGGGACACCAACACCTTAATGAGGCTCAGGAGGGACTAGCCTCTTAATAAAGTTCTGCCACAAGCTCAGTAATTGCAGGGGTCTCTGCACTGCACCCCAGCTGTGTATGTAGCAAGGGCCACTGGGAAGATGTTTTCTCTCTATAATTGGACAAAGGGGAACTGAACTGGGGAGGGGATCTCCCAGGACACCTCCACACATCATGTTCCAGCCCGGTTCACTACAGATGCTTGCTCCACCTGGTCACACACACATGTGCTCATCTCTCTTTCACAGTGCTCTACCTGGTCTCATACACAAGGTGTTGCCACCCTGCACACAGTGCTCCAGCCCAGCTCAACAGGGTATTCATCTCCTGCACACAGTATTCCACCTTTGTTCTCTTATCTTTCCAAACCTTTCTCACCTCCCAACAGTGGGCTACCTTCACTCCTGCTCCACCACCCAAATGCCAGGGCATGCCTAAGCCTTTAGGGGGGCTTGCCCACCAGAATTATCCTCAGATTTTCCTGGTGGGTAGAAATAATTTAACCCCCATGGGGTTCCTCAAAGGCCCTCTTTGGAATCTTTTTTCCCCTGCGTGGATGGTTGAGGAATTTCCAAAAAGATGCCTTGGCATTACATTTTCAGCCAGTATCTATCTCTCCTTTGTATATATCAAGCAAAAATGTTGGCCTCTTTCAAATAATTTGGCCCAGAAATTCCAGCACCAAAGTTTATTTGAGAGCCCCCTTTTCTGTATTTTAGTCACCCCTAAAAAAGCAAAGACAAATTTTCTCTCCTTTTCAAATTTGTCCTTTGCAGCTGAAATTTCTGGTAATTAAATGCATAAGCAGAATACAGATTTTGACTTTTGTCCCTATTTTAGAAATAGAGAAACCCTTTCTTGGGGATTTGACTCCTCCCTTGCTTTAACCTCAAAAAACAATAGTAGTCCAGCCTAGAAAGACCAAGCTTCTAGATATTTCCTATTTTCTCCTAATCCTGATTTTGCATTTAAAGCAAGCTTGCTAAGAGTTACCTTGAGTTGTGATCTTCTCTCTTCTAATTTAGAATTTTTAGTCACACCCATAGCTTAGGTATTGTTATTAAAATTATTCTTAACCTGAGGCTAATTTTACTCCTATAAATCCCCCTGCTCAAAAATTAAACTTGTCCACTCTTGTCAAAAATGTGTTGAACCCACACATACTGCGTGTGGTATCATTATTTCATATTTTATATCCGTTCACTGTGTTACCAATTTTTCTCCCGTGAAAGGACTATGACCCACGGGCATTGCTGAGACACAAGACTTCTACAACACCCAAGAAAGTGCTTCTATCTGCAGAAAGGGTGTTAGGGTCTGTGCACAGAGGCAGGAAAGCCCTGTTTGGCATCAAGACATCACCTTGGGCATGGACTCCCTGCCTGGGAGTCTCCTTGTTCACCTGTGTCTCCCTGACTTTCCCACCCAGCAGTCACATCCTGCACTCCCCTGCTTTTTGCAGAACAGAATAATCTCTTCAACCCTGCTAGAGCCTGGGGCACAAAGACTATGCTTCTAGGGGTGAGAGACTGAATACTTGAGCAGGGGGTCCTCCTTTCCCAATGACAAGCATCTGGAAGGACCATGCCCACTCCCAGTCTCACCTGACCCACAACCTTAGGATGTGAAGACAGTTCTCTAAGTGAGAAGGGATA